>PVJO010031965.1:0-13316 GCA_004026905.1 Hystrix cristata
TTCAGTCTCCTGAGTGCTGGGATTACAGGTGTGCACCACCACATCTGGCTAGCAAATCTTAATATGGCACAGAAAATAACGTCAGATGTGTCACATGCTATCATAAAATGAGTCAGCATCATGTTTTTGGTCAAAGTTTTTTATTTTTGTCTTGAAGATGCTACAAAGCCCACTTTTCTTACAAGCATTTTCAAGTGGAAAAACTTAAGAAAGCCAAACTAACCAGTGTGAGAGTCAGAGACCTAAATTCGTGATGTTGAGCACATCACAGATGCCATTATAACTTGATTGGGAGTTTACCTAAAGGCACAGGGGAGGCATATCTGAAAGGCTGTTTCGAAGGCCA
Source organism: Hystrix cristata (assembly GCA_004026905.1). NCBI lineage: Eukaryota > Metazoa > Chordata > Mammalia > Rodentia > Hystricidae > Hystrix > Hystrix cristata. The sequence continues at coordinate 347 of PVJO010031965.1, forward strand.
TCTGCATCAAGATCATTTGAGGCTGCTTTTTGCAAATGAAGGTTTCTGGACACCAGAGGAAGGACGCCAGGATCGAGTCCTGGTAGTGAAGAAGCTGTCCTGGGTGTGGACGCTCTCTGGGGCCGCGCTCCTGCCCTGGGCTGGGTCGGCCAAGCCCAGATCTGTCTGGCCCCCTGCAGGCCGGGGACAGCTCGGCCGAGAGGACACCCAGGAGCAGCCCCAGGAGCAGCCCCGGGTGGCCACACTCATTCCCCTCTGGAGCAGGCCTGCCCGTGTGCTGACATCCTGACCTCCAGGTCCTGAGCAGGCCAGGGAGTCAGATCTCTGCTGCATTCAGCACAGCATCGAGGGTGGACAACAGAACTCCAGCGAGCCGCAGGCCTGCAGGCCACTGCTTGCCCCTTCTCCCTGCCAGGAGCGGGCTGCAGGAGGAAGGCAGGCGGTGAGCCCGGCGCGGCCTCTCCTCTTCCCCTCCCTCCCACCTTGAGGCTGCAGATGGACTGCTGGGCATCCCGGTCCTGCACATGGACTCATGAAGCCCGGTGAGCCTGGGACATTCCCACCGGCCCAAAGACTTTCTCACACACCAGTGACACAGGAGACACAGTATAGAAAGTAACGCAATAAATTCATTTTCTGCTCCCACTGCTGTTTGAAAAATCAACATATCCTTCCGGTGGCACTCTCCACAGTGGATGTATACTGTAGAACATGTCTTATAAAACTGTTAATAAGTTTACGTAACTTTTATATAATTTAGACAGCTATCCAGGTTCTCCAGAGCTTCAAAAAATACTCCTTAATATCTCCTCTTCCTCTACATGGCATTTAATACATAAAATGGTCAGATTACAGGATAAATACTGGATTAGAACAAAGATTGAACCCGACAAAGCTTCATTTTCTACAGCAATTCAAGCAAATAATACGTATCTCTCGAATTTTAAGCCAAAGCATGAACCGCATTGAAGCGCTTCTTCCCCAACATCCCTTCTCCGCACCTCCTGGCCGCTTTTCCCTCTTTTCCCAACATCTGCGACTTTCCTTTTGTACTCTCTCTCCTGTCTAAAGCTTCTCTCTTTCCTTTCTTTTGTGGAGACGAGCGCTTAACCCTTTAAGGAATTGCTTTATTGCTACACTTTCTCTAAGGTTTAATTTGAGTCACCAACCCTACTCACAGAAAATAAAAGTTAGAAAATAAAAATCTGTATGAGCCAAGAATGGAGGGGACAGCTCTGGATTTTTCTGCATAGTCCGTCCTATCAGTTGCCATTCTAAAAAAAAGTATGGGAACATATGTCAGGTTCCCAGTAAGTTAGTATTTTCACTATTTAGAGAAACAGGAGATTTTGCCATTATGCCTGATTATGTAATTTGGCTATTCACCATTATTCAGGTGACTTTATAGGACTCTGAGCACTATTTCATTTTCTGACAAAAAGACAATTAGAATCATGAAGATTAACGGCCTCTCAAGATAGGGCAAAGATAATAAAGGTATGAATCCCAGAAAATGAGCAAACAAAGTAAGTCCAAACAAACAGCAGAAGGGAGTCACATTGGAACCCTGCAAACTGATGTAACTGTGCAATGCGATCGCAGAAACAGCCGTGAGGTTGATTACTTGGTATTCTTTGTCACCCGTGGGAGGCAGCAGATGGAGCCAAGGTGGAGAAAAGGTGTGGGTGTGACCTGGTAAGCGCAGAGCTGTGGGACACCCGGCAGACAAAGCCAGCGCACGGGAGAAGGACACCAAGGCCCGTACGGAATTTATCCTGGCCCTGGAGGGTGTCCAGGGGCATTTCCTGCCTTCCCTGCAGCCTGCCCCTGCAGGGGGGTCCGGGATGCTGCAGGCTCCCCAGGGCGCTCACAAAGGGCGCCCGGAGCCAGGCGGCTGCTCACTCCCCTTCCTGGGAGCAGGCCCTGTGTGACCCCCCTCAGGTCGCTTACACAAATAAGGAAAAAACAATATATTAGGGTATACAGAGTAAGATACAGGTTTTTTCCACATAAAACACACGTATGCAAAAATAACCAGAATTAACTATGCCAAATTAAAGTTTCTGGAAGTGTGCATGAACGCAACTTCTCTTGTTCCCAGTTGTCTGTATGTTGACACTGAAATGAGTTAACAGCTTTTTAAAGAGATTAATATCAATTAATACATTGGTAGCTTAAAACATCCTGAAGAGGAAACTGAGATTCGCTCGGGTGGCTTGCGCTTTGTCTTGCTCCCGTGGGCCTCTTTTGCGATTCTTTCCTTCCATCCGTTCCTCAGCCGCCTGCAGCTGCCGGGAGTACCGCTGATCTCCCTCCCCCGCTCCAGGACAGGAGTAAAGCACTAATTCCTGTGCTCCGTGGGGTGGAGGGTGGGAGTGTGGGCTGTGCCCTGAGGGTCTTGGTGGCGCGGGGTTTGGAGAATGAATTCTCTTCTTCCTGTGCAGTTGGTGCGCAGGGTTTCAAGGTGCGAACTCACCTGAGTCCACTGACGAAAATAAACCTGAGTTCTCCAACTCTCCGAGTGGCGCTGGGTCTCTCACTTCGCTGTAACGCTTTGGCTATAACATCTTTTTCTGCAACAGTCCAAACTACAGTATTGATACTTACAAAGTACTGAAGATGTAACGATTAGAATGGTTTCTATATAGGTGGCTAATTCCTTAGAAACGTAGACACTATTTTTCTACATTCCCTTACATTTTAGCCTAGTGTTACATTTTCCATATTTTGCATTTTCTTTCTTTCTTTCTTCTTTTTTTCCTTTGTATAGGGTTTCACTATGTAGCCCAGGCTGGCCTCAAATTCCAAGCAATCCTCCTGCCTCAGCCTTCTGAGTGCTGGGGTTACAGGCATGCACCCCCACACCTGACTGCATTTTCAACTCTTGAATTAAAGGAAAGGTTTGCTTTTCTCTTACAAACTGATTTTCTTCTGAGTCTCACTGGAGACCTGATTCACAGCAAGCCCAATCTTAGATTGAGTTTCAAGAACCTCCAGGACCGGCCTCTGTGTAAACCTCAAAATAGCTTCCAGGGGCAACCGTGGCTGCCTCACCGCCAGTGCAGGGGGAGACCTTCCACCCCCAAATAACCAGACAGAAGAGAAGACTGGCTTAGTGGGCAGGGAGCAGGTGGAATACAGGCATATAGAGATGCCATGAGGCCTGGAATTTAACCAGTGTAGGAGTTCTCTTTACATAAAACAGTTTTTTTAAGTATCAAAAGAACATTTATTTCAAATGAAAAAACATATCAAACTATACATGTTTTATAACTCAAAATGCCAATATAGACATTACAAAATACGAAAAAAGAAACCCACAACTTTTTTTTTTTTTTTTTTTTGAGACAGGGTCTTGCAATGTAGTTCAGGCTGGTCTTGAACTCACTATGTAGCCCAAGTGGGCCTGAAATTCTCAGTGATCCTCCTGCCTCAGCCTCCAGAGTACTGAGATTACTGGCATGCACCACCACGCCCTGCAAAACAAACATTTCCTGGCACATCCCTGTTATGTTTTTTTCCACCTTTTTTTGGCTGAATAAACTTTGTCTTTTCACATAACAATTCTGTAATAGTTAATTTTAAACACGGAATTTACTTTTTCTTGTAGCTTATGTGATTGACTCTTTCCTTATTGGTATTTTTGTTTTCTTTTGATTTAATCTTTCCTTATTGGTATTTTTTTAAACTTTCTTTTAGTATCATTATTTGTTATCAGCAAAGTGACACAAATTCTCGGGGACACGGCCCTGGCTGGGCACACCTCTGTCAGGGTGTCTTCATACAGGGCTCCGCTCTGGGATGCACACCTCCCCGTCTTCGGGCCCCTCCACCCCGCCCGCTCCCCACCAGGCACTGCTGGCCCTGCTCAGGCCCCGGTCAGCTCCGCAGGCGGACCCGGGACGGTTCCCACTCCGCCAAAGCAGCTCACTGACTGTGTGCTTGGCAGCAGTCGCATCCAGGAGAATAAATGCCACTAAACCCAAACAACACGATTTCCCACTCATTATACCCTTAATTGGATTTCAAAATTATTCTAGGCTACTTCATGCACCCCACCATGAAGGGCAAATGGGAACAAGGGGAAGTTGGAGAGTAAAGCAAAAATCAGTCCCTCGTGATGAGGGTTTAAATTGTTCTTTTCTTTTCTTTTCTTTTCTCCTTCTTTTTTTTTTTTTTTTCCTTTTTTGGTGCTTGGGCTTGAACCCAGGGCCTTTGTGCTAAGCCATAGCCCCAGAATATTTTTTTTATTTTTATTTTGAGACAAGGTCTCACTAAATTGCTAAGTCACCTAGGTGATCCTCCTTGCTTTAACCTCCCAGAGTGCTGGGATTACACTCTGCAAGAGTTAAAATGTTTCAGTGCTATAAATTTTACAAAAGCGGGACCATGTTCAATCAGTGTCTAGTTCCCATAAGATTGAAGTTTATTTGGGAACAAGATATCAAAAAATATTGTCTGGAAAAAATAAGATAGTAAACGCTTTTCAGCCTTTTGGCTAGAATCAAGCATGGAAAAAATAAGATAGTGTATAACATATTCTTATTTTAATGATCCAGTTATACTTATTAGTTAATTAATAATGAATCTATTTTATTCTCCTGATGTGAGCCTATTTCCTACGTGGGAGGTGAGGGTATTCGCAGATCTATGCCACCAGACATTATCTCTAAGGAAATTTGGATCTGACAGACACATCAAAACCTACAGACATTTAGTTTCTGCTTTAAAAGAACTGATAGATTAAAATAATAATAATAAGGCCTAGACCCTGGCATGAATAACACCTTTATTTTGTATTCTACACAATCACATACAAGAATAAAGGCTAGTATATAATTATTTTAAAAATAGTTTGTTGGAAATTCATACTGAGGTTGTTCAAGGAATAGTGCTTACCAAACTGTAATACCCGTCGTTTCATTGTGGATATGAGGCCATTTAACGTTTTCTTCTGTTGTGTGGTTGATGGACTAGAGCACATAATGATTAAATTTACAGATAATGGCAAATTGGAATAGATGGTTATTACTTTGGACGACTGGAGCAGAATTTTAAATGACCTTGTAAGACTGGAAAAGGAATCATAGAAGCAGACTGATACGCAATTGTATTGAGAAATGTGTGGGGAGGTACACTTAAGATTTTTTTTTTTAACTACCCAAACAAAAATGTAGTATATTCTTGAACAAACTGTTTTGTAAATGCAGAAATCACCATCCATCACAAATTGAATGCACATCACCAAGTATGGCAATTACGGGAAAAGCTTCCCTTTGGAGACAGTTAACAACAGTGTAATTGGAAGGTAACAAAAAATAATAAATCTCCTACTACATGTAGAACTACGCATGCGCTCCCAAATGAAATTTCAGTCTAGGTTGGGAGAAAGTGGTTTTCTGATAACATCTGACTGCATAGCTTTTGCATCTGATAGTTTTCTCAGATACATTAAAGGAATAACACAGAAACCATCACTACACACACACCACACACACACACGCATGCACGCACGCACACTTCTCAAAATTGGGGTCTGTTTAAGTCAATGCATCCAGTATCTATAAACATTGGCACACAATGCTGCACCAACCACTTCAGGCAAAAAGATGCACAGGGCATGGTTCCTGTGGGCTAGGGAGGATTTGGAAGTAATGGGGGGTTGGGGACTTAGCTCAGTGGTAGAGCACTTGTCTAGCAAGCACAAGGCCCTGAGTTCCATCCCCGGCACCCAAAATAAAATAAAATAAAATAAAAACACAGTAATAACATTCCTTAATTCAATGCTGAATGAACTTATTCCACAATTAAATTTAGTGGCATTTGTCTGTTGTGAGTCATGACTTCTCCAAGAGTGTTAATAACATTAGCCAGATTTCCATCACTGTGACAAAATACCTAATAGAACAACTCAAAGGAGGAAGACTTATTTTGGTTCATGGTTGCAGAAGCTTCAGTCTATGGCCGACCTGGTCCTCTGCGCTGAGGCCGTAGCATGGCGGAGGCACTTGGAAAAGTGGTTCACCTCACGGTAGCCAGTAAGCGAAGAGGGAGAGAGACCAGGACAGGAGCCAGGAACAAGATAAAGCAGCACCCTCTAGTCCTGTTAGTTGGTTCTGGGGGGGGGGGGTGAGATGAGTCCCGAAAAAACCATGAATACTAAATTATTTTGGTGGGATACAGCAGCTAGTCCCAAGGCAAGCAATACCAACAAGTACCAAACAAAGGCCATGTCCTGGGAGAAAACTTGGAGTCCAAATGCATCGAGCACCAATTTGATAAGTTTCAAGCCATCGAATACCAAGCTATGCCTGTATAGTCCCCTGGCCTCACCTCCATGACCTACGCCCTTGACTAGCCCCCTCCCGCCACCCCGTATGGTGTTTCCGTTACCTCCCAGCGACACCATCAGATTATAATCTTCTCAATGTGTTGATCCACTGATGGAGTTTGAGCCCTCATAATCCAGTCGCAATCCAGAAACCCCACCTCTGAACACATGAGACTTTCTTTCTTTCTTTTTAGGTTTTTTTCTTCTTTTCTTTTCTTTTTTTTTTTTTTTTAAGCAAGGTCTCACTATGTAACTGAGGCTGACTTTGAACTCACTATGTAGCCCAGGTTGGCGTCAAACTCACAGCAATCTTCCTGCCTCAGCCTCCCCAGAGCTGGGAGTAGAGCCATGTGCCACCACGCCTGGCTCAGAGGTATTCTTTTGTTCTGTTTTTTTTGGCTTTTTGATACAGTGTCTATGTAGCCCAGGCTGGCCTTGAACTCATGGTGATCCTCTTGCCTCAGTCTCCTGAGTGCTAGGAGTACAGGCGTGCGCCACCACAGCCGGCCACGTGAGACTTTAGAGGGACATTTTAGATCTAAACCACAAAATGAGGTGGAACGTTAAGACACATAAATGTATAAATATTTGTAAAGGTAAATTTGATACCCAGAATGATATCAAAAGCATACTTACAATCACTTTGATGACCTCGGCACAAGGATTGTGTTGCACGCATATGAAAGGATTAGAGTTGACATCTTCCCAGAACACATACTAATTACAAATCAATAGACAAGTCTGCTTCTGGCACAGGTCGTCTTATCACGTTGCCTTACCGGCAGGGTGACAAAGGTTTAAGGATATTGCATGAAGTTGCTGAAGCAGCAGATTATATAAAAAGACTGGATTAAAGCAATGGTATTAAAAGACATCTGAGCCCAGAAGTCCATGAGAAACAACTCATCACTTACCTTTTATCCAGTTTATACACATGACTTTATCCAGTTGTAAAGACGATCTAGGGCCTGGTGTGGTGGCACACATCTATATTCCCAGCATTCGGGAGGCTGAGGCAGGAGGATTGCTGTGAGTTCAAGGCCAGCCTGGGCTACAGAGTGAGTTCGAGGCCAGTCTGCACTACAAAAGGAGACCCTGTCTGAAAAAACAAAAATAAACAAATAGATAAAACAAGAGAGCAAGGATTACACTAAAAAAAAATAAAGATGATCTACAGATGATTTATATTCCCCTACTCTAATCTTAGTAGTAACTGTGCCTTTATCCTCAAGGATAATAAAGACTCCAAAGAAATTTCCTGTTCTATAGGAAGGAAAAGGTAACTATATTCTTTATTAGGAAAGTTTTTATCCTATCATAATTTAAATATGTGTACAATTGTTTTCAATTTCTAATCCTCCATAGCCAAGGATTTTACATCCATAGATTCAATCAACTATTGATAGAAAACGTGGGGGGAAGGTGCCTCTCACTGAAAGTGCACAGACTTTTTCCTTATCATTATTTCTAAACTGTACAGCATACCACCTCTTTACACAGCATTTACATTGTATTAAGAAATTTAGAAATCATCCAGAGTACACAGGAGCTATGTCCGGGTTGTATGCAAATATTACCCCATTTTATATAAAAGTTGAGCATCTGCACACTCACGGTATTCCCGCTGTGAGCTGCAGCGTCCTTTCTCCGCCTGCCCTGGGCCAGTGGCTTTCTTTGCAAGGACTCAAGATCACAAAGGTTATATGCGTGTCCGCCTGCTCCTCTGAGCAGTGGATAGAAGCGGGGCACAAGGCTGCTCTGGGAAAGGGGATATGGGATGCTTCCTGTGCAGAAGGTTCTGGGATGCTGGTCACACTGCAGTGGTCAAGAGAAAAGACTAAGAATCTCGTGTCCTGGGTTAACTAGCGTGCTAGTGCTATTCCTCACATTTTGTTTCTTTCTTTTCTTTTTTTCAGTATTGATTGACTCAAGGGCCTTCAAACTGACCCACATCCCAGCCCTTTTTGATTTTTGATTTTGAGACAAGTTCTCACTAAATTGCCCAGGCTGAACTCCAAACTCTGATCTTCCTGCTTCAGCCTCCAAGCGCTGGGCTTACAGGCCTGCAGTGGACCTGATTAAAAAAAAATTAATAATAATTAAAAGCTAAAATTCTCCTCAGAGCAAATGCTCTGTGGTTTTTCATTCTCAGGACTGGCACTTCAAGTGGGATTTCCACCGAACCGTATTTCTGCACAATCACAAACGTGAGGTGTGAGAGGCCTTAGAGGGCGGGCCTCGGGTGGGACAGGAGTGGTGTCCTGGGACTGCCAAAGGAGGTAAAAAGTCGGGGGAGGGAGCTTCGTGGAGCAATGATGGCGAAACAGAATGGACTAAGCAGGAAAACGTTCTTAGTCATTCTACAAGTAGAACAATGTTCTCAATCGCCCTAGAAAGTACCACGAAGAGGGCAGCATGTCCCGGTCGAGGCAGAGTCCACCCAACTGTGGTTCTCAGGCTTTCCCCAGAGCAGTGAATGCCCAAACCTGGCTCCTGGGTGAGCTGCGCAAGTAGCCCTGAGGACCTGGTAGAAACGTGAAGCACCAGGCCTCCTCTCAGGCCTCAGGAACCAGACATTCTGGGGTGGCCCGTCTGCGGCCCTCGTTTCTGGAGCTCCCAGCACGATGAGTGGAGAACCATGCTAGTAACTCGGGGCCCGGAGCCCATGGCCCTCCCAGAGACCTGCCTGCCTCGGCCTGCAGGACCGTCTGATCTGGGCTCCTTGCAGTCAGACAGCCCCCTTCTCCCCCAAAGAAGCCAGCTCCGAAGCCAACCTGCCTTCAGCAGGTTTAGTGGAATCCTGGAACGACTTTATTTTGTTTCTTTTCAGTGAAAGTTTTTCCTAAAAAGTGAGAAAAACCGCAGGCCGACCCCAGTCAAGTTTGACAAATCCTGCTTCAGTCCGCCTGGAGCGAGCTCCGCTGAGCCGGGTCGGGGCGGACGGCGGCGCTCTGCTGGGGATCGAGGCCCTCCGGGGGCTGCAGGGCACAGAGCGGATCCGAGGTCGCAGGTCAGAAAGGCCGAGAAATGGGCTCTGAAATGATTTGCGAAGTAGAGGGGAAACTTCTGAGTTAACTACGTGCACACTCGCCGGTGCTTCCTGCATTTTGCACCAGGCACCGCGAAGACTCGCGGCAGCCGGCCTGGAGGGCAGCGCGCTGGACAGACGGCGGCTCCCGCTTGGTGGGGGGATTTGGGTCAGAGATCTCGGGCCAGCTCGAGTTCAGTCCCTCATGCTCAGCGACAAAAGGAACCTCCGACTGTTTGGTTCCTTTTTCAGACTCCAAGATTTCAGGAAATTGTACTAAAAATGCACTGAATATTGTTAGAGAGATTTCTAGACCTCATAGAAGAAGAACCACCATCAACAACAGAGGCTGAACAGCAATTCATTTATGGAAGATGAGCGTTGGACATGCTTAATGAAAGTTGTACTAGAAATTAGACTTTCAGTGGAAGCCAGAGATGAAGTTACATGTTACAATATTTAAGCTATAGGACTGTATAAACAATAAATAATTAATAGGATTTTAAAAATTTGGTCCAGACACATAAAGTAGTGTGGATACCAAGAAATAGTATGAAAGGAAATTAAAAAAAAAAAAAATGAAAAGAAGCTGGAAGGATTCCACAGTGTGGTTTCTTCTTTTAAGAAAGCATCAAGCCACTGTGGTGGCGCGGGTTGTTAATCCCGGCCTTCTGCGAGGCTGAGGCAGGAGAACTGCATGTTCCAGGTGCCTTCAGCAACTCAGCAAGACCCTGCATCGAAGTACAAAGTAAAAAAAGAAAAAAAAAAATTCTTAATTTACAAAAGAGCTAGAAATGTAGCTCAGTGCAAAGGCCCTGGGTTCACTCTTCAGCAGTAGCAAAAAAAAATCAAGATACGCTATCATTTTTCCTAAATAGTTCAAAAATTTCAGCTTGGCAAGAGTCGTCCAGGAGGTCTGTTAAAGCCCAGGTCAGCAGGCCAGAGCCCGGGTTTCCCCTGTGGAAGGCAAGCCTGCTGCTCCAGCCTCCTGTCAGGTGGTTTCCAGCCGGCAAGCAGCACAGGGAACAGCCCCAGAGAGAAAGGACCAGGGGCCCGGCGCGATGGTGCACGCCTACAATCCCAGCACTCCGGAGGCTGAGGCAGGAGGATCACCATGATTTCGAGGTCAGCCTGGACTACATAGTGAGCTCAAGGCCCGCCTGAACTATACAGCGAGACCCGGTCTCAAATTAAAATGAAGAAATAAATACACTGACCCACCTAACTTGAAGAATTTAACATTACAATTTGCTATACAGTTGAAATCTCCTATATATTCTCTCAGGATTCCATTGTCCTTCCATCCTCAACCACCGTAATCATCATCTTTCATGTTTCATCATTATTCTCCATGATGTGCAAAAAGTGACTAAATCAACAAGAAATGGCAACAAGGCCGTCCAAAAGAAAACAGGAGAGGACATAAACAATTTTCAGAAGAAACCCAAAGGGTCAGCTAATATATCGGAAGACATTCAAACTCATCAATAATACAGGGACATACCTGTTTAAAAACTGTGAACTAGAACTGGGTGTGGTGGCACACACTTGTAATCCCAGCACTTGGGAGGCTGAGGCAGGAGGATTGCCTTGAGTTCAAGGCCAGTCTGGAATACACAGAGAGATGCTATCTCAAAAAATAAATAAAATAAAATAAAATAAAAACTGTGAAATAATACTTTCAGGTTTGGGGAGGAGGTTGTTTTCAAGACAGGGTTTCGCTATGTAGTTCACAGCTATCCTCCTGCCTCAGCCTCCCAACTGCTGGGATTACAGGCACACACAATCAAGCCCAGCCAAATCTAGTCTTTTCTTAGGCTCAAAAAAAATGTTAGACACAAAATACTCTTTCTATCACAATGTCATTTATGTAAGATACAAGAACACAAAACAAGGGTATACATCAAACACATCAGAATCCTCGTGGGGGAAGGAGAGCTTTGAAATAGGAAATAGGAATAAAAAAGAAACAATCAGCAGAAGATGAAGAGTGTGCCGCAGACTAAGGAGTATAGAGAATCGGGCCCGATATGCCTGTAGTCTCAGCACTTGGAAGTTTGAGGCAGGAGGATCCCCATGAGTTCAAGGAGAGCCTGAGCTAATAGCAAGACCCTGTCTCAAAAAAAAAAAAAAAAAAAAAGGAATGTAATTAACTCAACCTGAGTTTTATATAATATAGTTTGAAAGAAATTGTATCAAATCCTAGAAAACCAAAGCTGATCTCCTTTCATTGTCTCCTCAGTTCCTCCCAATGCCTTCCTCCTAGATTTCTAACTAGTGATTGATTTCTTCTGACAATTTTTGTTTGTTTGTTTGTTTGTTTGAGACAGGGTCTCATTATGTAGTGCAGGCTGGTCATGAACCCATTGTGTAGCCCAGGCTGGCCTCAAATTGGCAGCAATCCCCCTGCCTCAGCCTACCAAATTCTGGGATTACAAGTGTATGCCACCGTGCTCAGCTCCTTCTGAGAATTTTTGCAAGGGCATGTTCTTACACTGTCCTATGTGTCCCCTTCATACTGATTGATATTTTTCACAAAAAGAGAAAAATAACCTTAATATTTATGTGGAAGCACAAAATACCCCATATAGCCAAAATAGTCCTGTGCTGAAAGAAAAAGCTGGAGACATCACACAGCATGAGTTCAAAATATACTACAAAGGTATAGTTAAAAAAATATAGCATGGCACTGGCGTAAAAACAGACGAACCAACGGAACAGAATAAGCCCTCCAGAAACAAATCCGTGAAGTCATGGAGAATTGATTCACAACAGATTTAGTAAGAGCACTCACGGGGAAAGGTCAGTCTCCTGGACAGAAAGTATTAGGAGCTGGCTGTGGTGGCACATGCCTGTAATCCCAGCGCTCGGGTAGCTGAGGCAGGAGGATCGCTGTCAGTTAGAAGCCACCCTGCAATACGCAGTGAGTTCAGAACGAGCTGGCACTACATAGTGAGACCCTGTCTCCAAAAACCGAAAAATGTTATCACTATGTATATCTAAAATGTACCATTACAATAAAATTTTTTTAAAAATCAAAAAAATAAAGTGTTAGGCAAACCACATACCCACATGCAGGAGATTGAAATCAGACTGCATCTGGAGCTGTGCACAAAATCAACTAAAAAGAGGTTAAAAACTTAGGACCCGAAACTGGAAAACTACCAGAAGAAAATACAAGGAAACAGGATTTTCCAAGGATTCCATCAGACAAAAACTTCTGCTCAGCAAAGCAATCCACAGAGTGAAGAAGCAACCTGGAGGATGGAGATGTTTAGCAGCCATACTTCTGAGATTAACACCCACTGTGTGGAAGGGACTCGGACAACTCAACGGCAGAAAGTGATCGCGCTTCAACCCAGCAATGGACCCGAGTAGAGAGCACTCCAAAGATGCGCACGAGTAGCCAACAGGTATATTTAAAAATGTTCACCATCTTTGACATCGAGGAATTAATCTTAAAACCAGAATGAACTGTCACCTCGCATCTGTCAGAATGTTTAATATCAAAAAGACATAAGAGCCGCCCTTGGTGATGCATGCCTATAATCCCAGCTACTTGGGAGGCTGAGGCAGGAGTTTGCACATTCCAGCCTCGCCTGGGCAGCTTA
>PVJO010031966.1:0-13673 GCA_004026905.1 Hystrix cristata
AAAAAAAAAAAAAAAAAAAAAAAAAAAGACAGGTTCCTTCTGGCAGACAGTTACAGAGTGAAAGTCCAGGAGGCCACATCTGGGGATGACCCTGCTGGCAAAGACCAGAGCCAGCGCAGAGCACCGTGTGGCCAAAGACTGGGAACAATGTACCTCCCCAACCTTTAGTTTTCTTTTTGTGAAGTACAGCAGCTTTCAGATCCCTGCATTGTACTTTGACCTTTCACTAGACGCAGCTGAGAATTCGGAATTCAGACGACTGATGCAAAGAAACAGAACAGCACTCTTGACTTCAACGATAAGCGTGAAACCCATGAGTCTCTAGGTAATCATATCCTACATGAATTTCCCAAACTCAAAAAATCAATAGTAAACAATTTATTTCTCAAGACAAAAAAAAAAGAAATACGGTATTTTCTTCTAGTTAGTCAACAGGAGTAACTATATGATACAAGGTTTTACAAGAGTCTGAAGAACTCATTCTGCCCTGAGCACAGGTTATAAGTCTTTCATCCTTTATGATGGTTTATGCATAAATTTACTTTATGTGATTCTTCAGTGGACAAATGATAATGGCACTTATGTTACAAAGATGATAAAATAAACAGATGATCTAGAAAGTAAAATGTATTTGAAGCAACCATTTATAAAATTGTAAATGCAAATGTCTTACAGGTATGAGTCCTCAGAGGTTATTAAGAAATTCTTCAAATCTTGTGTTCTGATGATACAAATGCAAACCAAACAAGAATTAACAATAACCTGGGACCTAGTAGGGATATATTTGAAATGTGCAATCACTACTTTTTTTTTTTTTTTTTTTGGTGCTGGGGATCGAACTCGGGTCCTTGTGCTCGCAAGGCGCAATCACTACTTTTTAATTATTATTTTTATTAGTACATGTTTACTATATATAATAACATTCATCATGGGAAATTAGTACAGGTATATAACACATCTTAATTCTTTTTACATCCCCTTCTCCTCCTTTCCTTTCTCCCTCCATCTCTTAGTCCCCCTTGTAATCACCGTTTACAAAATAGGTATGTTCCAGATTCATACATGAAAAGTGATATAAGCAGGTGCCCGTTTCAGAGAACATTGCCTATCTGGATTGTGTTATCTTCAAAATGAAAAAAATACGGACAAAAATTGGAGTTTACTACATTTAGATTCTTAAATGTCTAATAAAATTGTTTTCCAAAGCTTGAATACCATATTATATCCCTCATTTGAGTGAGGCAAAATACAAGTAAAAGAAAATGATAAATGATACAAAAGACAAGGAAGGGGACAGATCTCATGCAATAGGCAAAGGGTTCAAGGGAACAAGAAGAGGCAAAGAGGGAGGGGAATGAGAATTTGGAGGAATAAAGATATACTAAAAACAAGTACCTAATAACCCAAACTAAAACAGTAACATGTACACTAGGTACTAGAGTCAACTTCATGTAGTTGCAACTTATTACTGCATCTATCTGGTTGTATACATTGCTCGTTGTTACAAGCAAAAGGCACAATATATTATGCTCTATAATTCGTGTAATGGTCTTTAAGTTTGTGTAATTTTGGATGGCAAAATAAATCACAGAAATTATACATATGAATGGAAATCAAGTAATATGCTCTCGAATAATCAAAGAGTCACAGAAGAAATTAGACAATTCCTAAAATTAAATAATACTGTCAGTACAACATTCCAGAACTTATGAGACACTATGAAAGCAGTCCTAGGACAGAAGTTTATAGCTGCAAATGCCCACATCAGAAAAACACAGTGAGGCCAAATAAATAACCTAATATGCACTTCAAGGTCCTAGAAAAACAAGAACGATCTAAATCCAAAGGTAGTATAAGGAATTATAAAGATCAAAGCAAAAATCAGTAAAATATAGACTAAAAAGCAATAATTGAAAGAAAACAAAATAGACAAACACTTAGCCAATCTTACAAAAAAAAAGGAGGGAAAGAACCAAGTCAATCCAATTAGAAATGAAAAAGGTGAAATCACAACAGACACTGCTGAAATCTCGAAGATTATGAGCAACTACTTCACAAACCTGTATGCCAATAAATTGGAGAATTCAGAAGAAATGCATGGATACATATGAATTACCAAAACTGAACCAAAAGATATAAAAACCCTGAATAATCCAATAATAGGAAATGAAATCAGTGCTCGCTTGGGCAGCACTATACTACAATTGGAAATGAAATTGAAGTAGTAATAAAATCCTACTAAGGAAAACTCTAGGTCCTAATGGAGTCACTAACAAATTCTACAAGAACTTGAGGGAAGATCTAATGCCCAAACTCCTCAAACTCTTTAATCAAATCGCAAAGGAAGGAGTACTCCCAAAGTCATTCCTGGAAGCTAGCATTACCCTGCTTCCAAAACTAGACAAGGATCCAACCAAAAAAAGAGAACCACAGAGGAATTTCTTTAATGAGCCTAGATGCAAAAATCCTTAACAAAATACTGGCAAACAGAATGCAACAAATCACCAAAAAGGTTACACATCACAACCTAGTAGGAGTCTTCCCACACAAGCAAGAATGCCTCAACACATGAAAATCAATAAATGTAATATATCACATAAACAGAAGAAGGGACAAAAATCACATATCATGTCAACAGAAGCAGAAAAAGGTTTCAATAAAATCCAACATTCATGCCATTCATGATAAAACTCCTCAAGACAATAGGTATAGAAGGACATCGCAATCTGATAAAGACCATTTATGTCAAATGTACTGCCAACATCATATTAAAGGGGAAAAACTGAAAATTTGCCATCTAAAATCAGGAACAAGACAAGAATGTCTACTATCACCACTCCTGTTCAATATAGTCCTCGAATGTTAACCAGAACAATCAAGCAAAATAAAGAAATAAAAGAGATATGTATAGGAATGTATGTTGTTATAGATACTATGCATAGATATGTATGATGAGACATGATTCTCTACATAGGAATGTATGTTCCTATAGATACGTATGTATAAATATGACACAATCTGCTACACAGAAAACCCAAAGAATTCTAAAAAGACTCCTAGAATTAATAGCCACGGGCTGGGGATTTAGGAGTATTTGCCTCACAAGCACAAGTCCCTGAGTTCGGCCCCCAGCACCAAAAAAAATACCCAAAAAAACAAAAAACCCCAAATAGCCAAACTCAAATTCAGCAATGAAACAGGATACAAAATCAACACACAAAAATAGTGTTCCTATACAGCAACAATGAACTCAAGGAGAAAGAAATTAGGAAAGCAGGGGTTGGGGATTTAGCTCAAGTGGTAGAGCACTTGTCTAGCAAGCGCAAGGCCCTGAGTTCAATCCTCACCACCCAAATAAAAGGAAATTAGGAAAGCAATACCATTCTCAATAGCATCACAAAAAATTAAATACTTTAAAAAAAATTAGATACTTAAGAATTAACCTAAACAAGGAAGTGAAAGACTCCAACAATGAAAACTGCAATACTCTGAACAAGAAGATCGATGAGGACATAAGAAAATGGAAAGGTAGCCCCTGTTCCTGGATAGGCAGAACCAGTATTGTCAAAATGGCCATATTTTCAAAACTGACATGTATGTTAATAGCAACCTCAACCAAATACCAAAAGCATTCCTACAGATCTAGAGAAAACAATCCTAATTCTAACCTAACCCTAACTCTAATCCTAAGTATGAGGAAACATCAAAAAACTAAAACTAGAAATTCCGTTTGACTCAGTTATTCCCCTTCTAGGTATCTTCCTGAGTTAAAGACATCATATTAGAGCAATCCATGCATACTCACATTTATAGCAGCACAATTCATAATGGCTACATCTTGCAAATGGCTTATACATGTATTAACGGATAAACGGATGAAGAAATTGCAGTGTTTATACATGATGGAGTACTACTGTGCCATAAAAAGACAACCTTGAATCATTTGTAGTTAAATGGGTGCACTTTGAGACCATAATACTAAGTGAAATAAATCAGATACACAAACTTAAATATTGCATGGTTTCTCTTATATTAGAAACCCCAAATATAAATAAAGAGTAAAATAAAGGAGAGATAATAGGAAGAAGGGAGATATTTTTCAAATGGGAAGGAGATCAAGAGGTGGAGGGAAGGGGAAGAGCGGGGTGGGAAAGGGGATAAAAAGACAAAGAAAAAAAAAAAGAGCTCTTTTGCAAATGGGAAAAGGACCAAGAGGTAAAAGAAGCTGGGAAGAAGGGAAAGCGTAGGGGATATAAAAACAATTAAGATTTATAACGTACATGTACCAACTCCCTACAATAAACGTAATTAACACACAGATTTTTGACCTGAGGAAGTAGAGAGATACAATAGAGATTTTTTAAACTCCTGAGAAAAGTCATACTGGAAACAGTAGAACGGATGAACTCTCCACCTGCGAGTTCGAGGTCAGCCTGGGTTACATAGTTCAAGGCCAGCCTCGACTACACGAGAGATCGCCAGTGTTCACTAATTCACCTGGTCTTGGCCAAACAGCCATATCGCTGAAATCACTGGCCTCATCACTAGCCCCGTCGGATTTCTTTGTCTTGAGTTTTCCTGCTCTTCTAAATTTGGGGAACTGAGCTCTGCCTCCAGGGTGTCCAGCGGGCGGTGACAGCTCCGTCCGTCCTGGGCGTTTCGGCCCAGGGTTCTCTTCAGGTGGCGGCAGCTGACAGCCCAGCTGCCCGCCTCTGCACCAGGTGCAGCGCCAGGGGCCGCACAGTCAGGGCCGCCCAGACCACCGAGCAGGCCGAGCCCCGGCCGAGGCCGACGGTCTCCTCCTCTGCCCGCTTCCCTGCCCGCGGCCCGCACCGCACTGGGCCGGACCCCACTGTCCGCCTCGACCAACCCCCGGCGGCGGCGGCAGCGCCGGCCCCAAGGACATGTTTGACAAGAAATGCCCTTCAGCGTCATCTCA
Organism: Hystrix cristata; assembly: GCA_004026905.1. NCBI lineage: Eukaryota > Metazoa > Chordata > Mammalia > Rodentia > Hystricidae > Hystrix > Hystrix cristata. Next base: position 4,940 of record PVJO010031966.1, read on the forward strand.
AACACCTTGGTCAGGGTTTGTTTCTAAATTAATTTAAAAAGCAGAAGATTGTTTTCAAACAGAGCGCTTGCGCGGTGGATTGGCGGCCTGCTCGCGGGACGAAGCTTTAACTGACGACCCGTCTGTCAGGTCCTCTGTCCCGGGCGCGAACCAGCCGTGCTCCAGCGAGAGACGGGTGGCCAGGCTCCCCGGCCCCGGGAACCCCCCTCCAGCTAGGGCGAGACGACCGCGTCAGCCTGCGCCCGGCCCCGCCCCTCCGCCGCTGCTGCGCGCGGCAGCTAGCAGCCGGGTTAAACATTTCGGCCGCCTGGGGCTTGGTTAAGACGAACGGTGGGAGAGCGGCCGGCTGGGAAGTCTCTCCCGCGGCCTGCACGCTCGCGGCTGGGGGCAGGAGCGGCCGCCCGGCGGCGCGGTGCGGCCCGCAACCCTCACGAGGCTCCGCGCGCGCTCGCTTCCTTCCTCCCCGGCGCCCGCGGCCCGGGAAGCTGCGGCTTTCTGTTCCTCTCTGCCCAGACCACGGGCCCGCCGGGCTTCAGGACAAGGCTGCCCCTCTCCCTCCACTGCGCGGGCGCCTAGACTTGGCGAAACTAGGCCGGGTACCCCCCGCCCTGGCCGTGGTCCCACGCATAGTGCCCTTGTATGGGAGAAGAATCTAGCGCTGTAGAGTTTGCCATTCCGGCTTTAAAACGTCTTCCTCCTCGTGGCTCCAGCCTGGCAGTGCAACTCTTCGATCCTCCCGTTTCCACTGGTGAGAGGAGGCTGCCTAAGCATTCACGCAGTCACAATCCTTCGAAGCTTGTTATTTTGTTTCTCAGTGACGCGGGCGATGTTTCAGAAGCGAAAAGACTTTAGAAGTGTTGGCGACACATTGGTTCTGCTCTTCAGAACCTGCCGTGGGTTAACCCTTTAGCGATGGCTCTGTTCACAGAGCTGCATCAGGGTGGTGGTTGTCACAGCATGTAGAACTGAACACTGAGAAGTGGAAATTTTACCTTATGTAACTGACACCTCTTCCGTTTTCTTCCCCAAAATTACCGGAACAGTATTTTGAACTGTGAACCATAGTCTCGCTGTTTCAGCTTTCCCCTCTACCACTAAAATTTGCCAGTTGATTGGACCATGATACACAGTGTTGATAGGCCTATACGCAGGCAGTTACCACATTAGTTTCAGAAGTGATTGATATGTTGCTGAAATTCTAACAATTTAGTAATTCTAACAAATTTAGTTTTTCTCCGGTTCAAAGTTTGGAAAACCAAGTTCTCAAACTGCTGCAGAACCTTGTTATTGGGACCCCACACTTCAGCCTCTACTTCCCCTCCTTGTCTCCCCTCCCTTCCCTCTGTGCTTGAGGCTGTAAGCGCCTCTCTGAAATGTAACTCTGGTTCTCTGAATGGAGCAAAATGGTTGCGGATTTTCGTCCCTAGTAGTCCAGGAGGCGAATGTCTCAGGGCTTTTTTTTCCTGGAATGGGGACGACTTTGGACTTAAGAGTTTTCCCTGCATGTGGCGCAGGAAGGGTCTCTGCTCATTTTCTGTCCCATAAGAGCGCAACGACTTTGTTACTAAAAGTGATGCTGCGCCGGGCGTGGTGGTGCACGCCTGTAATCCCAGCACTCTGAAGGCTGAGGCAGGAGGATCGCAGTGAGTTGGAAGCCAGCCTCAGCTACATAATGACTTCAAAACCAGCCTGAACTACACAGCAAGACCCCCCCAAAAAAATTTTTTTAAAGATGCTGTTACTTGGGGATTTCGCTTAGTGGTTAGATTGCTTGCCTAGCAATTTACAAGGCCCTGAGTTTGAGCCCTGGCCAAAAAAAAAAAAAAAAAAAAAAAAAGAAGCTGTTGAGCTCCTCTTCTGATGCAGTCGTTTAGGCCACACTTTGATGAGTCTTTGCTTTGGAAGCCACCGGATACTGAGACGTGAAGGCTGTCCTCAAGTGTTTTTCTGTTCTAAAGTTCAACCACTGGGAGTGTTTTTAAGAGCTTCGATAGTCACAGCAGTCTGCTAAAAACTCGATGCTCCCACACCTAGAGGAGAGGGACAGAGGTGACAGCACGAACAACAGTATCAGCACCAACGCATCGGATCCTCGCTTGTGGTAAAACTTCATAGATGATCTTGGAATTTACGATAACCAGGTACATTCCTGATGTGTGTCCTGCAAGTGCTAAAACCTGCATGTGCTTGAGTCCCTGACATAAAACAGTGTACCACTCACACATCCTTCTGTAACTTCGTCATCTGCTGATTACTTGTAGTGCCTACTACAGTGCTAGTGTAAAACCAAGATACATCATGTACAGGTACAAAATAACTGATGAATGTGATCATTGTTAGGTTTGCCGGCCCCGGTCCACCGCCCGGGCAGACAAAGCGATCGGCCCAGCAGGCCAGGTTTATTACAGCTCAGTGTTACAGCTCAGCGCTACAGCTCAGTTAGGTGCACAGCCCAGGTCTGCTGCCCGGGCAGACACTGGGACAAAGCAATCGGCCCAGCGGGCCAGGTTTATTAGGTTTATTACAGCTCAGCGTTACAGCTCAGTGCTGCAGCTCAGGATCGCAGTGGGAATGGCCAGACTCCATGCAGGAGTAAGGCAGAGGAAGCCGGGCGGAGGAGGGAGCAGGCTGACGACGCTCGCCGCGGGAAAGGTTTTATTGCAGTGTTACAGCTCTTCGGCCTCACTCGAGTGAGTGTGGCACAGAATGACTCGGATAGTGGTCTTTTATCCCTTAGCCGCCCCCTCTTTCATGACGTTGGAGGTTTGAAAGTGTGTGTTTAGGATTGGTCCTTTCTACATGGGGTGATTGGGTGGTGGGTAACGCCCCTGGGTAAATTGGCGCAACGGACCTAATTGAGGACTCTAGGCGGGAAGAGGGTTGTTTTCTTTTGAAAACCAGCAATGGCCATCTCGGGCATCTGGGGTGGATCAACCCTAACAATCATATTTACAAGGTACCAATACATGTTCTTGGTTAAAAATAAAAAACAAAAGCACAGTGCTAGTGCTGTGTAAGTAGCTGTCATACTGCATTGTTTTTAGAGAACAATAATTATTAAAATAAAATAAAATAAAATAAAGTTCAGTACAGGTGAAACTTCCAAACATTCCAATCCGCCATTTGCATCTGCAGCCCAGAGATAAAAGTTGGAGAGGAAAGAGGCTGACTACACACAGTTTGTGGCCTGTGGAATTTTAGTAAAAATAAGAGTAAGAGCACCACCTCCAAGTCTGGGTTCTTCTTAATACTTTTTGGCTAGATTCAGTTCAGTATGAGGCTTTGCAATCTCTTACTGTTTGAATTACATAGTCTCTTTTTTATTTTCGCTAAATGAAGTGACTGTTAGAAATGTGGCTAATAACACTGTATTATTATTTTGTGTGCTTCATGAATGTCTTCTAATAACACTGTAGCATTATTGGCTCTGGTTTGATGAATACCCTCCTCTGGAGGTTCCTTACCTTTAGAAACTCGTCGCCTGCTCCGGGCTACTGTGCTCCACGTTTCTTTCGGGGCTGAGGAGGAAGCTTCTAGTGAGTTTCCTCCCGCATTGGCCAGGAGTCCTGCGAATGAAGCCATGGTTGTATTGCCCCAAAGAGGAGTAAGAGTCATCTATTACTGTGGCATTAAATATTTTTAACACAAGAGTAAAATACCTTTATTTTAATGTTACTTTGGAAATTTCTTGTGGTCAGTTATTTGCTTTCTCAGTTTATAATTTTCATCATTTGGACTCATTTTCATTAGTGCGGAATATTTTCCCTTGTTTCGGTCATAGAAGTGTTTATCTTGGATGTCAATTCATTCTGATTAATAGACTAAGGACTCCTTGCGTTTACATTTTTCTATGGCTTTCACTTTTGCATCTATAGTTGTACTTTACTTGGCAAAATGGATTTCTTTCTATCACTTCATTTACCTACTCATAAAATTGGAAGTGTTAATTATTTGGTATGAAGATATTAATCTTGTAGTGTTTACTATCAAGGTAAATAAATTTCTAACAACAACAACAAAAAAAAAAAATTTCCCTGCACACAACTGGTTATAATTACTAGCTGGGGATTTAGCTCAGTGGTTAGAGTGCTTGCCTTGCAAAGCACAAGGCCCTGAGTTTGATCCCCAGCACCAAAAAAAAAAAATTATTTGCTTTCAGTTACAACACCTGAGTAAGTTCTGTCACAGAATGATTATTCTCTTACAGAACGAGCATGAAAACCTAAAAGAAATTTTATTATCTTATTATCGTCTTCATCATCATTACATTTTAAAGGATTTGGTTGTAAAATATATAACATTGGACACAAGCCCTCTCTTCTAGAAAGTCTTTTTTTTTTTAAGGAACTGCCCTTATGATCATTACTTTTTCAAACAGTCATTTCTCAAAATTGCAAAGATTAAAAAAAGGAAGAAGGAAGAAATCTATGAGTCTAAGGCAAAATAAAGTCAGAAAACACCAAGTTAAATTATGTAAAATAGATCTCTACACTTGTCAGGACTTTTAATATGCTGATACTCCCTGGGAATCTGCAAGAGTAAAATTGAAGTACATTTCTCAAAGATACTCGACCTTCAAACTTTTCTTTTTCAAGAACTATCTTGGGGCAACTATTCTAAACATCCTATGAAAGACTTTGTCTTCTACCATTAACTACCTTAATTTTATTAATTAATGTGGAAGAGAACCCACAGGTGTTTCTGAGTTGTAGATTCCGATTTTGCAAATACCTGGAGTTTTATTTGTTAACCACAAGATGGAGTTCTCACATCTACTTTTTGTTGACGCTTACCTGCCCTTCTTTCTCACACGGATTCTCGACCATTTGTTCTTAGGGTGACAGAACAAGGCAGTGGCCAGCTGTTTCTGGAGTATTCACTAGAAAAAGGCAAAGTACAGATTCTTCTAATTTTGAATTTTCAGCATCAAAATTGTGTCAACTTAAATGGAAGGGGTAGAAAAGAAATGAGGGGAAAGGGATTGAGACTGATTCAGCATGTTCAATGCATGTACCAACTTCCCACACTAAGCTCCATCATCTTGTGATGCTAACATGCACTAATAAAATATTTTTAAATTGTGTTGTCATATATATATGAATGATATTTAGTGTTCTAGTCTGCACTCACTATGACTACAATTGTATCAGATGAAAAAAATAGAGTTGATTAATAAATTCCGCATGTAAATTATAGAATTCTAAACTCAAATAGACAGTGCTCATTTAGTCTAGTCCGATACATAATAAATGAACATGAGGACAACTAATGTCTTTTCCTCTTAAATGCTGACATGACTGGGCATTAAAACTTTTTAGCTCTGGTTCAAAGAGCAATTGCTTCTATTCTACAGAGTTTATATGGTAGTAGACAAGAATATCTCTCCATTCTACCACTCTGACCAATTATGGAATTATTAGTGAGAGTTCATTTAATCAAACTAAACAATGAAATCCTTTGATCTGATCTTAAAGCATTTACAGCAGCCCAGAGAAACAAAATATGGTTACCTGCTGGTAGGTTTTTTTCTTATTTAACATTTATTTGATTTGTAAGAACAGGAACTTTCTGTAGCAGTGCCACAGATTGAACCCAGAGCCTCACACCTGCTAAGCAAGTACTTTACCCTGAGCTACATCTCCAGGACTTTTAAAATTTTATTTTGAAGCCAGGTGTGACCGTACACACCTGTAATCCCAGCACTCAGGAGGCTGAGCAGAATTGCCTGGGCTACATGGTGAGGTCAAGTCCAGCCTGGACTACATAGGAAGACCCTATGTAAAAATTTCAAAATTTCGTTTTGAAAGAAAGTCTCAGATTTGGGATCCTCTTGCACCAGCCTCCCCATTGACTAGAAATACAGGCATATACCATTGCACTAGGCAAGAATTTTTTTTTAATCTGCTTTTTTTCTTTTATTTTGCTTTGGGGTTTTTTTGGTTGTTGTTCTTGTTGTTTTGTTTTGTTTATTTTTGAGACAAGGTCTTGCTATGTAGTACAGGCTGGCCTCAAACTCACTGTATAGCTCAGGGTGGCTTTGAACTCGAAATCCTCTTGCCTCAGCCTCCCGAATGTGCATACAGGTATGCACAATGCCTGGCTAGAAATCTCACTTTTAAAGGAAAGAGCTGAATTTTTATTCTTACTTTAGGAGTAAAGGTTTTGGTTTGTGTTCGTGATTAAACTAGACCTTACCTAGATTTTCTGACATTAGTTCAGCTTTGTAGCCCGTTTTTGGATTTAGACCCCAGAGCTTGAAGACAGCCTCAGAAGGAGGAGGGCCCATACCGAGAGGGCACGTGCATTAGGCAGTAAACCGGGTCTCTCTGTCTGGATCTTCGCTGACTATGTGCAGGCTGACCAAATGCTACTCAAACAGGGAGAATGAAACCTCCGAGCAGGCACTCATGGCCTTAAGTCCCATTTCCTAGAGTCTAGGTGTCATTTTCCTACCAAGAGGCGCATAGCAGGAAATGAAACGATCGGGTTCAGTAAAACATGATGCGTATTAGAAGATGTTGGGGACAAGCAGCGCCCTGTGGGAAGGTGAGATTTCTCAGACTGGCACCGGCCCACGAGGGGAGGGGAGTGGGAGTACACTTTCTACGTTCCCCAAGTTTCTAGAAGGCCACTTCTAAGTGCAACTTTCCTGCTTGTAACCCCAGAGGTTGACCTCCACTTGGCTGAGACGTAGTCATTTTTGTGTATAAAAACCCCCCAGACCGAGAGTCCCTGTGGCAACTCGCTAGGGTCCCCTCCAGGTTCAATACTCAGGGTCCTTCTGCTTTCACTTTACAATAAATGCTGCTTTCTGCTTTCACTCTATAATTAATATTTTTGCTCACATTTCTTTTGACTTTTTGCCTTGTAATTTTCTTCTAGGTTGAGCAAAGAACCCACCAGCTGGCTGATAACATCACTGTCATCGATACATGGCATTATCAACATGCAGCAGACCACTCTGTTCTCACGAACCTTGGTACCTCCTACAGCCAACAGCTGTGTGACAGTATTAAAATACAAACATACTCCCTTGTAAGCTGAAAACCGCTGGAAAGCTCTAAAAGTGGGCCATCAAAAGGAGTACCTAGGACTAGTTTTTCCTGGGAATAGGTTAAATATGATGGTTATTATAGTTTCAGAAGCCCAACTTGCCAAAAATGAAGAATTTTTCAGAATAATTTCATCAACCAAGTACAGCCTCCCCAAAGCCAAGTACAGCTTATATTTCACATTTTAAAAAGTAAAAATTCAAAAACAATAAAAAATAAATAATTGTTTGGTTTGGGGGGTTTTTTTGGTTTTGGGGGAGTTTTTTGGTGCTGGGGATCGAACTCAGGGCCTTGTGCTTGCAAGGCAAGCAGTCTAACCACTGAGCTAAATCCCCAGCCCAAAAATAAATAAAATTTTAAAAGTACAAATTCAAGTTTAAAACCATGTTAAAAGGAGTTATTCACTTCTGACTCCACTCCTCCACAGTAGCGGTCTGCCATGTCTGTTCTCTCCTCCAGAAAATCACCTGTTCTTTTCTAAGCAAGTTACGGAGGACATATCAGCAAGTGACAAGCATACTCACACCTGTCTCAAAAAAATAAACGAATAAAATTTAAATAGGTTTATAAACTACTATAACTCAGAATGTTCTCTCTTTGTGTTCTACCAGGCACTAAAGCATACTAAATGCAGTTATAATGTGAAGAGAAAAAGAAGGATTATTACCATAAAATACCATCTAATAAACTTCTCTACGTACTAAATTACATACTCAAAAGTTTAAGAAATTTACTCATAAAAATGTTACTTATAAATTACTTATGTCTATACTAATAATATTTTGCATTTTAAATTTATACGTGGCAAATTAGAAATAATACACATATAGGGAAGGCAAAATTTATTTACAGCAACTTCAGTATAAGGAGATTCATTTATTATATGCTGTAATGTTAATAAGAATTATGTTCTCAAGCAATAAAATAAAATTAATTTCTCATCATAATCAAGGAAGTTTAGGCTGGATATTGTGGGGCACACTTGTAATTTCAGCACTCAGGAGGCTGAGGCAGGAGGATTGCAGTGAGTTCAAGACCAACCTGAGCTACCTAGTGAGTTCAAGTCCAGTCTGAACCCTGTCTTGAAAAAACCAAAAACAAAAAAAAGTTTAACATTCAATGATGGGTTGGGGATATACCTCAGTGGTAGAGCACTTGACTGTAAGCACAAGGCCTTGAGTTCAATCCCCAGCACCAAAAGAAAAAGAAAAATTCAATGTTATAAAATATGTTTATATCCTAACACTGATTTTAGTACCTTATATAATAAATGAACACAGACATATTAATATTTATTAAAGTTTATAGACTACATCATGATTAAAATAACGTTTCAGAAAAATAATCAGAAAGTCTTGCTTATGAAATAGAAATTTAAAAGTAGAAAATACATAAATAAATAACTTTCAAATGGCCTGATACCTTTTTCATACGTATCAAATATATTTCTCTTTAAAAACATAATAAAAGAACCGATTAATTTGTGAAGTACAGATTAATAAATTTATAACTTCTTATATAGTTCTCTACCACTCTGATCTGTTTGAATATTTACATCAAATACCGTTCCAGGATGTTTTGGTTCCAGAATTTATTTTTATACAGCATGTACTTTACAATTCAAATATCCCTCAATAATACGATCTTTCATTTTTATCACGCATGTCTACAGTAACAGTATA
>PVJO010031967.1:0-13746 GCA_004026905.1 Hystrix cristata
GTACTACACTGCCATAAAAAAGGAAAAACTAGAGTCATTCATATATAAATGGATGTTTCTTGAGAACATACTCTTAAGTGAAATAAATCAGACACTCATGAGCACACATCGAATTGTTTCTCTGATATGAGAGACCATAATGGTAAATAAGGACAAAGAGGTGTAATAGATATTCTATAAAAGGAGGATGGTGGACAGAAGAGAGGAGTACTAGAAGGAAAGAAGGGGAAAAGCAGAAAGGCAACAGGGGAGAGAGGGGAATGGGAAAATATTGAAGATGATGAATGAACCTGCTGTAAATAGGGAGGGAGGGTGCAGAGGGGAGGGGGGGAAGAAGGGGGAGAACCAAGATACATCATGTATAGGTACAAAATTAATGTAATGAATGTGACCATTGTATGTAGAATGTACCAATACATGTTCTTGGTTTAAAATTAAAAAAAAAAAACCATCAACCAAGTAAACCTTGCTGCCTTTAAGTTGTAGGTGTCCGGTATTTTGTCCTGCAATAGGAAAGCTGAGTAGTGCACCTGTACACTGCAAAAGGAATATATGACTATGAAAACTCCGCTTTGGTGGCTACACTCAACTCAGTAGCCACCAAAAGAATGCGGTGGTGCCAGCATATATTTACTTAAAGGAATTATAAGGCATGCAAAGGAACCAGGAAAGTGTGACCCACAGGCAGGAAAATATACGGGCAATAGAAACTGCCTGTAACACAGCTCAGACATCAGATATAAGAAAGATTTCAAGGCAACCATTTAAAATATTCTCGAAGAAATAAAGGAGATGGTGCTTAAAGGAGCATAACAATGTCTCATTACATAAAAATATCAGTGAAGAGGTAGAAATTATTCAAAAGAACCAAGTGGAAAAGCATGAAGTTGAAAAGCATGAACACTGAAATTAAAAAGAAAGAAATAATTAGAGGGACTCCACAGAAGCTGGCAGAAGATAGAATCAACATGCTTTAAGATAGATGAATAGAGATTAAGCGACCAGAAGAACAGAGACAAAGAAAATGAAAAAAGACGAAGAGTCTCAGAGGAGACCTGCAGAGCACCATTTAGTGTACAAACTGTACAGATAAAGAATTAGGAGAGAGACATGTATGTATAATATATACATATATGTAATAGCTGAAAACTCCCCAAACTCAATGAAAGATGTTAATCTGTGCATCTAAAAAGCTTAACAAATTCCAAGTAGGAGAAACACATACAGACATATAATAGTTTAAAAAAAAATCTTGAAAACTGCAAGAACAAAAGACTTGGGAATTAGCACATCCAAGGGAACCCCAATACGATTAACAGCAGACCTCTTATCAGGAACAATGGTGGCTGTAGGCAGTGGGGTGACATATTCAAAGTACTAAAAGAAAAGTTCTGGCAACCAAGAATTCTACGTCCAGGAAAACCACTCTTAAAAACAGGAGAAATTTAGACAGTCCCAGAGAAATAAAAACAGTTCTGCATTGCCAGTAGAACTGGCCTACCAAAAAAAACAAAACAAAATTTTAAAAAAACCCAAAGAGAATCCTACAGGCTAAAATAAAAAGACACTACAAGAAATCCACATGAAGAAATAAAAAGCACTAGAAAATGTAACAACATACATAAATATATAGTGTAAATGTATTTTGCCTTGCAAATCTTTTCCCCCATCCTATCTGATTTAAAATATGACCACATAAAGCAATAATTATACATTCTCATTTATTCTTTTTGATACTACTGTAAATGGAATTTTTTTCCTAATTTCATTTTCAGAATGATCATTACTAGTGTAAGCACCAACAATTTTTTATTTTGCTCTGATCTCTTGCAACTTTAATGAACTCTTACTCATTACAATAGCTGCTTCTAGTAGAATCCTTAGGATTTCATACATGGAAGATTTGTTGCATTTACAAAGAGAGATCAATCGTTTTACTTCCTTTCCAGTCTGGATGCCTTGGAATTCTTTTTTTTTTTTTTCCCGATTTCCCTGAATAGAACCTCTAGTAAAATGCTAACTATAATTGGAAAAAGTAGACATCTTTGTCCTTTTCCTGACCTGATGTGGGGTGGTGCAACCTTTCATCACTATAACAAAAGCCTGAGACATCAGATTATAAAGAAGAGGTTTATTTTTGGCTCGCAGATTTTGAGGTTTCCATCCATGACTGGTTGGCCTGTAGCTTTTAGGCTGTGGTGAGCCAGCAGATCATGGTGAGGAGCATATGGCAGAGCAAACCTGGTCACCTCACAGCTGAGACACAAGAAAGAAGAAGGGGCTGCGGTCCCCCTGTCCCCTTCAGGGCGCATGCCAGGGACCCGGAATCCTCCCATGAGGCCCCACCTCCCAACAGCACCCAAGGCTGGAGATCAGACCTTACAGGACAGATGCACTCCATCTTTCAACAGGAAGTAGGATTGTTTTCATCATACATACTATTTTTGTCATAAATTCTCTACATCAAGTTGAGTTCTCTTTTATTCCTGCTTCATTGAGCATTTTTATCGTGAAAAATGATGGCTTGAAAACCAAACTGTAGAAAATGTTGAATGAGGTATAAAAGTAAATACATTGATTAGATTGGTGAATTCTACCTCCTGTTTTACTGATAAAATGGCCAGAACATTTTCATCTTGTTGGGGGTAGGGATGTGCTGGGAATTGAACCCAGGGCCTTCACACTGAGCTACATTCCCAGTCCTTTTTTTACTTTTTTCTTACTGAGACAGGGTCTTGCTAAGTCACTAAGTTGCCAGGCTGGGCTCAAACTTGAGAGCCTCCTGCCTCAGTCTCCCAAAATGCTGGGATTACAGGCAAGCACCGCCATACCTGGCTGGCCAGCATGTTTCTATCAGACAGACAAGTGGAGCTGTTTCTGGATGTATCATTATGAGAGAAAAGATTATATTATGTATGTTTGCCTCCTAGGAAGTTTATTGCCTGTCTCCATCTCCTCAAAGCACTTCCTCCTTCCACTGTTGAATCTGGGATATCACAGAATTACAAATGAGTGAGATTTTTCCAATGAAGAACGAGCACCAGATATTCCTTTATTTTTATTCTTAGACTCAAATGGATGATCATGAACTTCAGAAAAGTTACATGTCATTAGGAAATTGCAAATTAAAACAGCAAGGAGATACCACTACATACCTATTAGAATGGCAAGAATCCAAACCATTGATGACCTCACGTGCTGGCAAGGATGAGGAGCAACAGGAGCTGTCACTCACTGCTGGTGGGAATGCAAGGTGGCACAGACACTTCAGAAGAGTTTGACAGTTTCTTATACATCTAAATACAGTCTTACCATACAATTCAGCAGCCAAGCCCCCTGTTCTGTAGCCAAGTGAGATGGAAACTTAAGTCTACACTAAAATCTACACATACATATTCACAAATTTACTCAGAAAGACCAAACTTGGAAGCGACCAGGAAGTCCTTCAGTGGGAATGAGTAAATAAACTGCGAAATGTATAAATACCAATGAAACGTTACTCAGCAGTTAAAAAATGAAGTATCCAGCCATAAAAACACATGGCAGACTCTTTAATCCGTATTACTAAATGGAAGAAGCCAAGCTGAAAGGCCACTCTTATGATCTGGATGTGGTTTGAATGTGTCCTCCAAGCCTTCATGGGTTGAAATTTAATCCCCATTGTGAGGTATTGAGAAGATAGAAAGTTAATCTGACTATAGTGTTTAGAGCTGGGGCTTCCAGGAGGCAATTGGCACTAGATAAGATCATCAGGGTGGCACACCATGACTGGGTACCGGTGGCTGCTTAGGAAGAGAGAATCCAGATGGTGCAAACACACGCATGCCCTGGTCCCTTGCCACATGACACCCTGTGCTCCTGTGGGTCTGCAGGTCCTCAGCCTTGGACCAGAACTGTGAGCCAAAGTTAACCTCTTTTCTTTATAAAACTCACCTAGTCTGCAGTATGTTCTTAGTGATGGAAAACAGACTAAGACTGCTCCATAGTACCTGATTCTTTTCCTAAACTGCATTTTGAAAGAGGCAGATTATGGAGATAGTAAAAAGACCGATGGCTACTGAGAGTTAAGGGGAAGGTTGGGTAGGTGGAGCAGAGAGCAGTTTTAGGGCAGTGGAAATATTCTGTATCATACTAGAATGATGGCTCCGTGGCATTATACGTTTGTCTAAACTCACAGAATGTACTAAATTGTGAACACTAATGTAAACTATGAACTCCAGGAAATAATGATATCTCAGTGTAGGTGAAATCAGTTGCACTAAGTGTACCACTCTGGTGGAGGATGTTAATAATCATGAAGCCATGCAAGCAGGGAAATCTCTGGCCCTGCCTCTCAATGTTGCTGTGAATCTAAAACTTCTGTATAAAAAGAAAAACTATGCTTTAAGAAGCTAATTAAGGGGCTGAGGATTTAGCCAGTGGTTAGAGTGCTTGCCTTGCAAGCACAAGGCCCTGAGTTCAATTCCCAGCACCAAAAAAAAAAAAAAAAAAAAAAGAAGAAGAAGAAGCAACTAATTAAAAGCTGGGCATGGTGATGCACACCTCTAATCCCAGCACTTGGAAGGCTGAGGCAGGAGGATCTCTGAATTCAAAGCTAGCATGGTGAGACCCTACATTAAAAAAAAAAAGCTAATTAAATCAGTCATTAACGTACTGACCTAAAAACTAACAAAGAAAATAAAACGCAGAGTAGTAGAGCCTATTGTAGGATAGCAAAACTATAAAACAAAGAATCACTATTGTCCATGGTCAAGGCTGAGTTTTTCCAGATTATTTTAAGGGATACAGCGTATTAGCAGCTGAGGTGGCAACATAAATCATTACCCTTCTAATATTTCCGTAACATTTTAGATTAATATACAAATTTAAAGTGTACTATTTTAGGAATTCTAAGGCAAAATAATTAGTCATCTGTAAATCTAAACTGTTTTCTATGTGACTACCAAAAATCTAATGGTACTTATTATATTAAGATATTTTAAATTAATTTTCCCTTCACATATATAATTCACTTCATTAAACCTAAGTTATAATGCACATTATTTTCTAATACAGTATTCTCTAATTCTTTTCAAAGAAATTTGGAGGATGGCAGCATCTGGCAAAGGGTCCTGCCCAGACATCATTGCCTGCCCGCAGTGTGACCTTGGGCACATTATCTGTGTCTCAGTTTACTGAACTGTAAATAGATTAAATCAATAGTCTTATCCCATAGGGTTTTTGAAAGGATTAAATTAGTTAATAATTTAAAGCTCTTAGAACAGTGCCGGGCACAGAGTAAGCACCTAATAAATATTTATTGCTATTATTAACACAATTTTGACACTTCTTAAAAGGGAGTTTGGCTTGTGCAATTATTCTTTCTACCCTCTGGTATAAAATGTTTACCCTTGATGTGGCTATACTATATATTAATAGAAACCTATCCACTTTTTCTTCTGCTCTGTGCCTATTTCAAAACACTTTGTGCTGTCAGCAAAAAAGCAACTCCAACTTCACTAGCGTTTTTGAGCATGCCAAGCACAGTCCCAACAGAGAGCCTTCGCGCTGGCTGCCCCTGAGCCTGGGAGTCTCTTTCCTCCCATTCCCAGTAGACTCCCAGCTCAGCTACGTCCTGAGTTCAACACCAGCCTGCACTGCAAAGTGAAACCCCGTTGTTATCAGGTAGGTTCTGATAGTCCTGGGTTCTTCCCCTCCTCAAACAAAGAATTGAACGATGGGGGCAAAAAGTAGTTCTAAAATTTTATTTAAAATTATAGAGAAAAGAAGAAAAGGAAAGTTGAGCATAACAATAGAAATAGTAAAATGTGTACCACAGTAGGGGTTACCATGAAAAGACACAATAGCTTTGGAGCTGGGTACGCAGACACCGTCTTCCACAGGAGGGAAAAGGGAGAGCTCCTTCCCTGGTGGTGCTGTAGAAAAGAAGAAAGAAAGAGCTTGCTTCCTGTGTTGCTTCTATTTATCCACATGAGGGGGCGGTGCTTGAAATTTGCACCTCCAGCAGATGTCAGGTCCAGGCCACTCCCCCAGGTCATGTTCCCTTGCCAGGCAGCCTTATCCACACCCTATTTCCTACCTCACTGTCTCAAAACAAGCAAACAAAAAGTATCTGAGCTGGGCATGGTGAAGCACAACTATAATCCTAGCACTGAGGAAAGCTGAGGCAGAAGGATGCCAAGTTGGAAGCCAACCTGGACAAATGAGTGAGACTCTGTCTTAAAATAAAAAATAAAGAGGTCTGGTAATGTAGCTCAGTGGTAGAGCACCCCTTTTGCTCAATCCCAGCACTGGAGAAAAAAGAATGTTTGTTGCATGATAGGCTGCTACACTTTGGATGTACACATTTGCTCCTGAAAGGTTCATTTGTTGGGAGCTTGGTTCTCAGAATGGCAGTGTGAGAGATGGTGGGACTGGAAAGAGGTGGTTAAGTGATGGGGAGCATTGACCTTGGAGATTAAGTACTGTAGTTCTCATGGGACCTTATTGACCTTATTTAGCTCTGCAATAGTTATTTGTCATAAAAGAGCAATTCCTCTGCTTCCGGTCTCACCATGTGATCTCGCCCATCTGCCATGAGGCCCACACCAAAAGCTCAACAAATGAAGCCACCAATCCTGGACTTTCAGCCTCTAAATTTTGAACTAAATGAACTCCCGATAGATAGATAGATAGATAGATAGATAGATAGATAGATAGATAGATATTAAACCTAGTCTCAGGTTTTTTATTTGCTTTTTGACACAGGGTCTTACTATGTAGCCCAGGCTGGCCTCGAACTTGTGGTAATCCTCCTGCCTCAGTCTCCCAAGTGCTGGGAGTACAGGTATGCAGCACCGTACTGGGCAGCTATTTTGTTACAGCAACCGACTAATATATAGGCCCTCAGCAAATATGATCACAAGATAAATTTCTCTGATGATATCATGGAAAGATTAAATGAGAACTCTATTTCCCATGGCCAATCTAAACATAATAAAATTTTCCTTTAGGGAAAAATAATAACCTCATTGCCTCTTGCGTAAGGCAAACTCATTCTACCACAAAGCCGTAATTGCTCAGCTCAGATTTGTCCTCACCATTGCCCAGAAACCCTACTGTGTTGCTAGGCGTTTACACTGTTTCTCATCTTCCACAATAACCATCCAAAGTCTTCTCCCCTAACAGTCTAGCCCAGTGATGGCAAACCTTTTAGAGCTTTCAGTAATAAAGAACAGTCAGTTGTGGCATGCGTGCCATAGGTTCACCACCACTGGTAGCCCCTCCTCTTCCTGCAGTAAATGAACCCTTGCATTAGTTACCTATTGCTGTGTAACAAATTACCCTGAAACATAGTGCATATATTATCTCATCACTCCTCCTGTTCAGGAATCCAGGTGTGAAGTAGCTAGATGCCACCAGCTCAAGCTGAGTACATGGTCTCCTACGGATCCTCAGCTGGTGTAGAAACCTCTTCCAAGCTCATTCACATTGGTGCTTTGTAGGCTGTTGGTTAGAGAATTCCCTTAGTTTTCTTGCCCTGTAAGCCTTTCCACAGGGCGGCTCAGAACATGGCTGCTGGTTTTCCTCAGACTGCACGTGCACACAATAAAGCCTATTAATTTCCACCACAAACCTGATGGCTTAAAGCAACAGAAATGTATTCTCTCAGTCTGGGGAGCAGACATCTGAAATCAAGTTACCCTCTGTATGCTAGGTTTTTTTTTTTTAATTTATTTGAATGGTACATTTTAGAAGTACATGGTGATAACATTCATCATAAAGAATTTGTGCCAGTACATGATATATCTTGCTGCTGCTTTTTTTCCAATTTCCCTCCCCTCCCTTCACCCGCTCCTTCCTCCTTATTTACAAAAGCTTCGTTTCCATTTTTTCCTTCTGTTCTTTTTTCTCTTGTCCCTCCATTCCTTACCCCCTCCCCCTTCCCCTCGACCAATTTATTCCCTTTCCCAACATAATACATTTTAGTCCTTATTTACACTTTCCATTTCTCACAACATAGAAATGCTGTAGTATTTAAAAATGTGTGTCCAATTTATTTCACTTAAGAGTATGGTGTCAAGATGCATCCATTTACCTAGAAATATCTCAAACTTATCATTCTTTATGGCAAAGTAGTACTCCATTGTATGGAAAAACCACATCTTCATTATCCATTCATTTGGTTGATGGGCATTTGGGCTGTTTCCAGGATATAACTATTACAAATACAAACTGCGCTGCTGTAAACATGGGTGTGCATATATTGCTATGGTTTGATGCTTTTAATTCATTTGGGGAGATAACAAGAAGGGGAATAGCTGGGTCAAATGGAACTTCTAGTCCTAACTTTTTGAGTAGTCTCCACACTGATTTCCACAGTGGTTGCACCAATCTACATTCCCACCAACAATGGAGAAGGGTTCCTTTTTCCCCGCAGCCCCTCCAGCATTTGTTATTGGCTGATTTGTTGATAATAACCACTCTTCCTGGAGTGAAATGGAATCTTAGTGTTGTTTTCATTTGCATCTCTCAAATGACCCAGTGATGTTGAACATTTTTTTCATATGTTTATTTGTTGTTTCTACTTGTTCATCTGAGAAGTGTCTGTTCACTTCAGCTGCCCATTTTCGGATTGGGTCTTTAAATTTTGGGGCTTGATTTTGGTTTTTTTTCGTTCTTCATATATTCGGGATATCAGTCCTTTGTCAGAGGAACAGCTGGCAAAAACTTTTTCTTGCTCTGTGGGTTGTCTGTTTGCTCAGTTGGTGGTTTCTTTTGCTGTACAAGAACTTTTTAATAAGATGAGATGTCAGTTGTTGATTCTTTGTGATATTTCCTGGGCAATTGGGCTTTTGTTCATAAAGTCCTTATCTACACCTGTGTCTTCTAAGGTTCTACCTATTCTATCTTCCAGCAGATTTAGTGTTTCTGTTTTAATATTTAGATCTTTGATCCACTTTGATTTTAAGCTTTGTCCATGGGGAGAGATATGGGTCCAGTTTTAATCTTCAGCATGTGGAGAGCCAGTTTTTCCAGCACCATTTATTAAAGATGCTGTCTTTATCCCAGTGAGGTTATTTGGCACCTTTGTCAAAGATAAGTGACCAAAAGTGTTTACTTGTTTCTGCATCTTCTAGTCTGTTCCATTGATCCTCGGGTCTGTTTTGCCAGTACCATGCTGTTTTATTACAGTAGCTCTGTAATATAATTTCAGGCCAGGGATTGTGATGGCCCCTGCTTTGCTTTTGTTGCTTAGAATTGCTTTTGCTATTCTAGGTTTCTTCTGGTTCCAAATGAATTTTAGAATTGTTTTCTCTAAATCTGTAAAGTATGCTATTGTATTTTAATTGGGATTGCTTTAAATCTGTATGACAATTTTGGAAGTATGGCCATTTTCATTATATTGGCTCTTCCTACCCAAGAACAAGGGATATCTTTCCATTTTCTGATATCTTCTTCAATTTCCTTTTCCGAAGTACCATACTTTTCGTTGTATAGATCTTTTTACTACCTTTATTAGATTGATTCCTAGGTACTTCATTTTTTGAATGCTATTGTAAAAGGTATTGTTTCCCTAATTTCTCTCTCAGTGAGTCTGTTATTTGTGTACAGGAATGCTATTGGTTTTTGAATGTTGACTTTGTACCCAGCTACACTGCTGAATTTGGTTATTAAATCTAGAAGTTTTTCTGGTGCAGTTTTTGGGGTCTTCCATGTACAGTATCATGTCATCTGTGAATAATGATAATTTAACTTCTTCCTTTCCTATCCTTATTCCTTTTATTTCTTTCCCTTGTCTAGTTGCTCTGGCTAATGTTTCCAGAACTATATTGAATAAGAGTGATGAAACCAGACATCCTTGTCTTGTTCCAGATTTTAGAGTGAAAGCTTTTAGTTTTGGACCATATAGTATCACGTTGGCTGTTGGTTTGTCATAGATGGCTTTTATCAGATTGAGATAAAGCCCATCTATTCCAATTTTCTGTAGGGTTTTTATCATGAATGGGTGCTGGACTTTGTGAAATGCTTTTTCTGTGTCTGTTGAAATGATCATATGGTTTTTGTCCTTGGCTCTGTTAATATGGTGTATCACATTTATTGATTTGTGTATGTTGAACCATCTCTTCATCCCTGGGATGAATCCTACTTGTTCATAGTGAATAATCTTCTTAATGTTTGCCAGTATCTTATTGAGGATTTTTGCATCTATATTCATTAATGAGATTGGCCTGTAGTTCTCCTTTTTCACTGAATCCCTCTCTGGTTTTGATATCAGGATAATGCTTGCTTCCAGGAATGAATTTGGGAGTATTGCTTCCTTTTCAATTTCATTAAAGAGTTTGAGAATTAGTGGCATTAGATCTTCTCTAAATTTCTTGTAGAATTCAGCAGTGAATGCGTCAGGACCTGGGCTTTTCTCTGTTGGTAGATTTTTAATTACTTCTCCAATTTCAGTGGCTGACTTTGGGTTATTTAGAGTTTTTATATCTTCTTGATCCAGTTTTGGTAATTCACGTGTAAATAGGAATCTGTCTGTTTCTTTTGTGTTTTCCATCTTATTAGAATAAATGTTCTCAAAGTAGGTATTGCTAATCTTCTGGATTTCTGCAGGATCTGTTGTGATTTCACCCTTTTCATTCCTAATTGCATGGATTTGAATCTTTTCTTTCCTTTTTTTGATAAGGGTGGCTAGGGGTCTGTCAATTTTATTTAATTTTTCAAAGAACCAACTCTTGGATTCATTGATTCTTTGTATTGTTTTCTTAGTTTCGATTGTGTTAATTTTAGCTCTGATCTTTAGAATGTTCTCCCTTGTATGAGCTTTGGGCTTGACTTGCTCTTCTTTTTCTAGAAGACTGAGGCTCATCATTAGGTTGCTTATTTGAGTTCACTCTGTTTTTCTTGTATGGGAGTTCAATGCTATAAATTTCCCTCATAGGACTGCTTTCATTGCGTCCCATATATTTTGGTAAGTTGTATTGACATTATCATTCAGTTGCAGAAACTGTCTAATTTCTTCTTTAATTTCATCTGTGACTCATTGATTGTTCAGGAGGGTGCTATCTAATTTCCATGTGTTCATGAAGTTTCTGTGGTTCCTTTTATGTAGGCTAGGTTTAATGGATAATTCTTTGATGATTCTTCTAGCTTCTGGTAACTCCAGCGGTTCTTGGCTTACCACTGTATAACTTCAATACCTTCTTCAACTTTCACATGTTCTCCTCTTAAATCTATCTCTCTGCCTTCCTCTTAAAAGATCCCAGAATAATCGGGATGTCTTCAAGATTCCTTGGGGGGGCGGTGCTGGGGATCCAACTCAGGGCCTTGCACTTGCTAGGCAAGTGCTCTACCACTGAGCTAAATCCCCAACCCCAAGATTCTTAATTACATCCACAAAGACCCATTTTCTAAGAAAGTTACATTCACAGGTTCCAAGTGGACATGTCTTTTGGAAGGGTCAACCCAGTACATCTAGCTCAGTGACCAACAACTTTAACCATCATGTTTTTCAAAGCAGAAACCTTATAACTAAGTTTGTGTTATCTTTTCACCTGTTCCTAGTATCTAGAGCATCTCCAAGTTGTTTTACTACTCAACATGTCTGTTCTGATCGCTTTTCCCGCTTTACCACAATCTAGTCCACGCTATCATTGCCTCTCCCCTGGAATCCCAGAGCAGGCTTCTGTCTGCCACAGCCACCCTTGTGTCTTACCATCCATTCTCCGCGAAGTACAGTGCAGTTGTTTGGAAGTGCGAATCCAATTATGCTACCCCACCCATCTTACTCTCTCCTGCTCACAGCTCTTAGGGAATGGACTAATAACACTAACATAGTCTATATTAAAAACCAGTATTATAAGAGAACAGACTTTAAACCATGAAACCTTTATGACAGTGGTACATAGATGGTAAAGAAACATGTAAAATGTTCCTTAGTCAGAGACTGTGTGTGTCATTACTTCACTTTCCCTAAAAGGTTAGTCAAAAGGCTTTATAGTACCTAAAATTCTTATGATCAAGTCATCCTTTTGGTTTTCAACCTAACCTGGTTACACCTGTTAACCAGTCATGATAATGAGTTACTCAGATAAGCCTGTCACCAGGGGGTAGAAAACAGAGCTTCTCGGATGGGCGTTTAGGAAGAAATAGACTAACAAGATTTCCAAACATATTGTGCTAAATTATAATTTTTAGTGTACATGTATTCCATGTAGTATGTAAGATGTGATTGAAAAACAGTGATTGTTTAAATTTTTAAAATGTGTTACAGTAAAAGACACTCCCCCTCTCTTCAAACACACTCATTCCATCATTCTTGCCACTTTCTGAAGCAGCTCTGGACGTTCTCTTGACTGTTTTTAGTTGTGCTCTTGTGGCTGCCTCAGTATTCTGAATTTTTACTTTTGGGAAGAGCCAGAAGTCACATGGTGCCAGATTCAGTGAAGAAGTTGGACACAGACACCCAGTAAAGTTTTTATGAGCCTGCCTTTCCTTTGGATGGCACCCAGCACAGGCTTTCACCATATCTTCTTTTATCACACCTTTAAAGACACTCTTGAAGAGGACTTCCAGAACTGCTTCAGAAAGTGGCAAGAATGTTGGGATAAGTGTGTAGCGAGGGGGAGTATTCTGAGGAGTATTAATGGCAATGTGTCTTTTACTATAATTTTTAAAAATTTAAACATTCACCGTATGTTCCAGTCACACCTTATAATATGCATAGTTCACTAAAAAATATTTTTAATTGATGAACTTGAACTTGGCCTCTTCTATACCCAAAGTCATTTAATACAGTGACTTTCCTAGACCCCTTCTCTATAGTCTATAGGAAAACAAAGTCACTGGAAACTACTGTTAAAAATGGCCTCCCTTCGCTGTTCATCACATAGTGAATACCAAGACAGCTGAGATTCCCTTGGAGTGTTTCTGCTGGCAGCATTTTAAACTTGTTGGACTTGCTTTGCCCGCGGTCATCTCTCCTCATGACTCTGCTGCTCCAGTACCTGACTGTGAGTTATCCAAATGGTTTCTGAGTGATGGGCTTCCAAGTTGCCCATTTTTATGTTCCTGTCACTTTGAAACAGTCTACTCTAATGTACGTTCTAATAATAGGTAAGCAGAGACCCTATGAGTCGAACAGAAACAAATCTCTAGCACAAAATATGCTACATTCACAATCAATCATAAACTACCTTCTGAGTACCATGATGTACTCTCCACGGGGCTAATTCCATTCACATTTACAGCCAGAGAAAGGAAGTGGCATACAGAAAAACAGAAGTGAGGCATGGAGACAGTTCAACTGTCTTATTTGAACGTGGTTAGAACAGTTAGCCACTTGTGATTAGCTGAGACTCCTAGTTGAGTCACATGTCAAGTTAGGTTATAGTTCACTATGGACGGAGACACCTAAAGGTCAAATTTAAAATATGTACGGAGACAGCTTTAGACCAAAGTTAACAATAGAAAGTACTCAGACACAAGCTTTTGCACAGCAAAAGAAATCACCAATAGAGTAGGGTGAAAACCCACAGACTGGGAAAAAATTTTTGCTAGCTATCCGTCAAAGGTCTAACATCTAGAATATACAAAGAACTCAAAAAAATTAAACCTCCCAAATTTAAAGACCCAATCCAAAAATGGGCAACTGAAATGAATAAACATTTCTCAGACGAAGAAATAAAAATGGCAAATAAATATATGAAGAAATGTTCAACATCACTAGTCATTCGAGAGATGCAAATCAAAACAACGTTAAGATTC
>PVJO010031968.1:0-13723 GCA_004026905.1 Hystrix cristata
TACAGAGTAGTTAGAATTTTTCTTAGAGGTTATCATTTAGTGCTCTGTTTTTAATGTGTCATAACAGTATTTTTTTAATATCCTAAAGTACTCTGGGAATTTTTTTCTTGTTAACATTACAGGCTTCTAACTAGTAAGAGTCAGAAGGGGGAAAGAGAAAAGAGCTATAGATTGCTAGATGGGATCTTTGTTCACTATCCCTCTTTATTATAGTTTAAGACCTTGTTGTTTACTCTTCAACTTACACTTGGAGAAAAGTCAACCATTTAAAATCTTCCATCTTAAATTGATCTCAAGTTCATAAAATATGACCCAAAAATGTTTTGGGGACAGACATATAGTTGCCCATAATCATCTAGATGTACTACATACCTTTAAGAGCTCCCTTGAGTACTTTTGGAAGGAGAAAAAGAAAAGGGAAAAAAGAGAAAAGACAAGCTCCTATTTAGGTTCCTAGGTTCAGGCTATGTGAGGTGGGGCCTTGTCAGAGGAAGTCACTGCAGGCAGGATCTGGAAGGGCCCGGCTCCTCCCTTCTTGCTCTGCTTCCTGGCTTCCACGGGATGAGCAGCTTGTCTTCTACCCAGGCCTTTCCATCACAACATTTCTGACTTGGAGCCAGCTAACCATAGATTGAAACCCTGAACAAAAATAAACCTCTTCTCCTTTAATTCGTGGGTGCCAGCTATTTTATGTAGTGATGGGAAAATGACTAAGAGAAAAGTCATAGTAGATATGGTACACGAAAGCATATGTTGAGTCTTTTTCCTTGGTTTGCAGCGCAGAGTCCCTAAAACCTTTGGAATCTCCTGAGCAATAAGAATGTTTTTTGTTATTCCTAATGAGCTCCCTTAGCCATTTGTGAATTTATGTTAATGAGATGCTTTGTAGCTTCTAGATAGTTTTATGGTGGTTTCTGATTACCAGAAAAACCCACAGGGTAATTAAAGTGTTAGAAATTTTAGCACCCCCCCATCACAGCCTCCTGGTAGAAAGGGACAGGAGACTGAGTTCAATTAATCAACCATGCCTATGAAATGAAACCTCAACTAAAAAAAAAAAAATCCCCAAAACAGAACAATATAGTTTGGAGAGTTTCCAAGTTGGGGAACACATCAAGGTGTTGGGAAGTTCTGAATAGAGCATGGAAGTTCAAAGCCACCCTTAATCCTCACACCTTGCCTTGCACATCTCTTCCATTTGCTTGCTCCTGCGCTATACCCATTATAACAAACTGGCAAACATAAGCCAAGTGTTTTCCTGAGTTCTCAAAGTTGTTTTAGTGAATTACATTAAATCTAGTGTGGAGGAGTAAATCCCTTCCTCCCAAAGTGTTACCAAATTGGACAGAAGTACAGGTAGCCTGAGGACCAGGGTTTGAAACTGCCATCTGAAGTGAGGGAAGTTTGATACCAATTCTGCATGGTTAGTGTCATCCAGAATTGTAGGGCACCTGATTGTGGTATGTAGTGCAAAGTTATAAATTAGCAAACTGAGAGTTATTAAAGTGAGTGCCGATAGTGTGTTTTTGCTGTTGTTGTGGCAACAGAACATTTATCTGAAGAAAGTAAAGCACAATGATCTTACCTTACATATAAGACTATGTAATTTGGACTATTATAGATGTTGATTTCTTCTAGAGAAAAAAGCAGAAGTTAATTCTTAAAAAGAAGAAGACAGTATATAAAACAGGGCTACTTTTAAGGGTACAATCAATGTGTTTATTAAGACATAAAGGCATCTCAGGAAAGTGTTGTGGAATGGAAGAGACAGAGTTTCCTTGATAATCCCACATCTCCTGCACCCAGAGTGAGAGTCAAAATCTTGCTAGGTAATAGGTCTATAACAAGCCTATGCAGCAGAGCTAAAGACGAAATGGTGCAGTGTGGATGATAAACTTACTGACTTTTTTCACCGATTTCTCTTTCTTCCTTTTTCTCACTCTGCCCTGTTCATACTATGCTCCTTGCTGTTCCTGTATAACACCAGGGCTGCTCCTCACTCAGGACTCTACCGGCTGCTCCTCCTACCTGAACATTCTTCCTTCAAGAAGAATGACTCACATGGTTAACTCTTTCTGATCTTTACATAAATGTCCCATTCCCACTAATGTCTTCTCAGACCGTTCAAATTAAAGTAGCAAACTGCTCATTAAACTATTCTTGTTCCAGTGTAGCATGATTATGTGCATTACATTTTAACTTATTGATTTTTTTTCCTCCCACACTAGAAGACATACTACGTGAAAGCAAAGACTATGTTTTGTTCATAACTGGAGCCCAAGACAATGCCCAGCATGAATTTGAGGTAAAAAAAAAAAAAGTTAGTAGAATGAATGAATGAATAGTGAACAGCTGAAATATTTGGGTTGCATAAGATCCTGTTACAAAAATTTTTAATGAGACATGGTATCTCTTATGAATGGAGTTTCCTGTATCGCCTTACTTCCTCACTCACACTTTCAATAAATTTCCATCCTTTCAGTCATCCTGTAGTTTTAAAAACATTAACCCATATTATGCCAAATTTAATTTGGAGATACAGATGAAAATATCCAGAGTGATCCTGGTGATGGAATTTCACTTTCCAATGTCTAAACAGGTTCTCTTTGCTTCAAGTGAGGCTCCTACCTCCCCCACTTCATTTCCTCTCATTTTCCACATTTTCCTATGATCTTTTCTTTCTTGCTCCTTTCTAGCAGATAGGTAAAAGACTAGAAATAAACAGGAAAAGCTTAGGATTAATAAAAGGGAAGGGAAAAATATTTATTTCCTTTTCATTTTCAATTTTTAATTCTGAGCTTCCAGAGTATTTTATTAGAATTTGCCAGACATAAATTTATACAGGTTGCTCAATGAGCTGTTTCAGGAATTTTTAATGAGATATGCTCCCTTCTGTAAATTTCACTGAGTCACTGATATATACATAGTTTAATAATATCTTCTAAGGATTCTATTTTTAAAGCAGGAACCTATTTCTTAGAAGAGTATTTTTTTGCTATACTTCAATGTGTGTTCAAAGATTTTAATTGATATTAGAGTAAATAAAATTAAGTGTAAGAAGCAATTAATTTATACCAGCTATTATAAATTTATTTTAAAATATATGTGTTGCATAATTTTGGGTCATTAATTACTATTTAGTTAGGTTTTAAAATTAATATACTCTCAGTGATATTAAAAATCTCAAACTAACATAGTTCATTTATATAATGTCTTTCATTGTTATTTTAAAAAAATTAAAAAGATGATGTTTTGTCTAAAGATAGAGGGTATTACACACTCTTTGTACAAACAGAAACCTATGCTTAAGGAAATCTATATCATTAACTGAGACACTTCATGATCAAATAAGTTATAGAATTACCATTGTATCACATTCTTGTATTAGTACCTTGACTTATGGAGCTGTGTGCCATTAATCATTCCACTGTTATGTAAAATTGCTTCTTATCAAAGAAAACTCACACTTGAATCAGTAAGATTACCAAAAACCTTACTTTTAACAAAAGCAAAGAGTAATTTCCATGCACAACTTGCTTACTAGCATAAACCTGAGGTAGAGACCCACAATTTATAACTTTAATAAATAATTTGGAAAAAACAGTGCAGAAGTATAGCTTTGGGAAACAAACAGTTCCATCAGTATGGTTAACTGGCCGATAGACATTTCAATGAAGTTAGTATGCTTTTTCTTATTCCCATACACATTTTATCCAAGAGAAGGAAATTTGCTAAAACACCAAGCTGCTATGAAAAGCACAGTGACTAATGTAAGGCAATTAAGCTTGAAATTAATTATTAATTGTAAGTTTTAATTTCATGTGAAACATTAAAGAGTAGATAATCCACACTGCAATCATTGTGAAGATAGTAAAGAAGGAGGTAGAATAATAACAGCAAATCAGGAACACTGACTATGCAAAGCACACATGTTACTTTGACAGTAATGCTGAGCTGTGGCACAGGGTCAGCATTACATTACCTTTGAGAAGACATGCCTAAATACACCACAGTGAATGTTGGACATTAACCAAGGTGGAAGAGGGGAAAGACAATACAGCTGAGAGAGGAGGGACCACCATTCATGGAGAGAAGCAATCTATAGCTCTGAATTAGTCATAACCCTAAGAACCTCTTTAATACATGTAAAGCATAAATCTGAATACAAACCATTCCTCTGGCCTCTTTAGATACAACTTTATTTAATGCGAATTCTGTGAGTCATGCTCCTTTTTGTACTGACCTCTGGTCCTGAATTGGGTATTTTTCCCCAAAGAGATTATTTTTAGCCATTGTGAAACAGGAACTGTTTAAGTACTTTTACTTATTTTTCTGCATAAGTATTTTTAAAAGTCATTTCTGTTTGTATTTTAAATTTAAAGAAAATTATACCTAACACTCTTCAAAGATTGTTATGTTTCAGAGCTTCTCAGGCGCCAGATAATCACTGGATTTTTGAAATACTCTTCACTCTGTTCTTCATTGAAATTTTACTGTGTAGTACCGTCCTCCTCACTTAGCTATGAAAAGATACTTACAAGACAATTCACAAAATATTGTGCAATGATTTCTGACATCTCTCAATAAATCGGCCTTGGTATAAGCCGACTGTTTGGTAGGGATGGTGGTGGTACTGCAGATCAAACCCAGGTCTCATACTCTACCATAGAGCAACATCTCTCTCTGCCTCCCCATTCTCCTCCCTCCTCCCCTTCCCTTTCTTTCCTTCCCTTCGCCTGCTTCCTTCTTTTGAAGAAGGTTCTTAGTAAGTTGTCTTTGAAATTGCAATCCTTCTGCTCAGCCTTAACTGTGCACAGCTAAGCAATACTTTTAATGGTGGTTTGTTTGTGGAAAAACAAACTGCTTTTCCTACTCAGATATTTGCCAACTCTGCGACAGTCAAGTGCTGTGTAAGAGAATCAGCATGGCATTAGTATACGAATAGATGAAAATGCTTAGAATCAAATGGACATTGGAGTAAGAAAGAACAGAGCTTCATTAATGTAAGTCAGATCAATTTTTTCCACCCCATGGACTGCTGCTTAAGCAAGTTATATTCCTTTATTCCTTCATAACACTGAAAGATACTATTGACTAAAAACTACTATACACTTCACTATTCTCTTGACTCTCTTTACCATAACATTAATCTTTATTCTTTGGTGTCTGTCAAAAATATGTAAAAGACTTTCTAAAAAATGTGTTTTATGGGTACCATCAATTGAGTACTTATCACACGGCATATATTATACTAGGCCTTTCCTCATATGTGGAATAAAACATACAATATGATGAGTATGTATTATTATCCTCACTTACCAGATGGGGAAGATATGAGTATGGAAAACAAGAGCAGACACATCACTTGTCTCTGCCAAAGTGACAGTATGCAGAAGAACTGGAGTTGGTGTGCAGATATGGCCAGCTCCAGTGCGCATGATTTTAATGACTCCACATTATTTTAAAGCTTCCAAAAGTTAGACCCTCTTCTAAGAACATTACCTTTATCTGTTTTTTTAAATTTTATAACTACCTGTGAAATCTGAACTATTATTATCTTCATTTACAAATCAGAAACAGAGGCAAGGAGAAGGTAACAGCCCATTAGTTGTGGAGAGAGCACTTGGTCGTATGCTGTCTACCTCCTAAGCATGTGCTACTAACCTTATACCAACAAAAGTCTACAAAAAACAAAGCAACAGCAAAAATTGCAGTATACTTTGAAGACATGACAATATAAAAATTTTTAAGAGTAAATCAAAATTTCTCTTTCATTTTATCATAGCATGAAAATTGATAAACCACATTTATCAAACACTTTGTATAGGAATAATTTTTAAGAGACATTTCAATATTTCAATAACCCAAAAGCAGCCTTTCAAAATTACACTGCATTTTAATTTATATAAAATTGTTGCAAAGATGGGCATTTAAAACTTGCATTTGTTTTTTGCAGCACACACTAAGAAAATGTAATTAAACTAATCTTTTTAACTTTCACTTGTTTAAGGGATAATCTGTTTTTAAAATGTAAGATTTTTGTGCTAACAGAAGTAAACAGAATGTAAATTAATCCAAAAGACTTTTGAGAAATAGATAGTAAATGGTTAATAACTGATGATGTGTTTGAGACTGTAAGGGAACAAAAAGGAAATTATGACTAATTCAGTTGCAAATGAAACTAAGTAAAAGAGATGGTGTGTATTTGTCCAAATCTGGGCTAAAAGTCAAGTCTGAAGATATACGGAAATTCCATTTTCCTGTTGATAAATCAAGTAAATTAATTATCTTAATCTTGAAATATTTGTTAACATTCATAATTTACTTCAGTTGAAAATACACTGTTTAAAGTAAACATTTTCTGTAAGAATGGCATATTTATGATGAAGTACCATTTATGTAATATTTATCATTATCAAATTTCATTTATTGACAGTTATCTATAAGAGCTTCCATGAAGATTGATAGTGTTAGTGCTTACTTTTTATAAAGAAATGAATGATGCACAATCCTAAAAGCCAAGTTGTGTATGACTGTGTGTTTTTGTTGTTGTTGTGGTTGTTTTTTTTGTACCAAGGATTGAACTCGGGGCCTTGTGCTTGCTAGGCAAGCACTCTAACCACTGAGCTAAATCCCCAGCCCCTGACTGTGTGTTTATAATGTTGGCTGGAAGGGATAGTAGCAGGAGAAAAGAGAAGTATATTACCTAAAGAGATAAGTTTGTGTACGTGGTAAATTTTTAAGAGGGGTTAAAGATTTTATTAAATAATTCAATGAACCTTGACTTTAAAGCTCTGAGTTTTAAAGGAATGAGAGGGATGATTCATTTAAACAAAGAACTCTTTAAACTTGGGAAAATAATGGGGTTTGAGGATTTAGCTCAGTGGTAGAGTGCTAGCAAGCACAAGGCCCTGAGTCTGAACCCCAGGACCCCCCAAAATAAATAAACTTGGAAAAATATAGCTTACATACATTGTGTTTCTGTGTCATATGTAGACACACATATGTGTCCCTGTATCATAAGCAGACACACTATGAACTCTTTTTCTACCAAATTATGGCTATAAATTAGAAAGTTTTGTAAATGCAAGAGAGAAAGAAAAGCTTCTTTTATGCAGAAAAGTTAGTTTGGAGCCCCCATAAGATAACATAATGACTTTTCTTGACACGTAATACTTAACAAGAAACTTCTCCAAAACATTAAATCGAAAGCCAGAGCTAGGAATCCAGGGAGGTGTCACATGATTGTGAAGATTTGACATGAACATAGTGTTGTGCTGAATTTTCTCTTTAATTTAGAAAATAAGGCCAAAGTTGCACTATACAGTAGTTTTTGCAACTGATGATCAGGGAGAAAACACACTTAAATACTGCATGCTGCTTTGTGCTCTGAATATTTTTTTTGACAAATCATAGAAAAACAAAGAAAAATTAAACAAAGAAAACAATATGAGCTCAAAACTAAATCTCCACATAATCATCATATTGTTAGTGAAATGGAATATATTAATCTATTAGAAAAGCTGTAAAATTGTAACTGATCAGATACAAGACATATTTAAAATAACATGATTTAAGGAAGGTTGGAAGTGAATGGGCAAAGAAGTACTAATTATTGTATATGGGAAAAGCAAGGGTTGTAATATTGTATCACAGGGAATTGTGAAGTCAAAGCAAAAGCCATTAAAAATGGATAGTTTGAAAACAATAAAGGATGTGCCTACAATAAAAGTCTCTGAAAGATCTTTATGAATCAAAGAGCTTCAAACTTCAAAGTTCCAGTGCTACATGAGATACAAGTGGACACAGTCTCAGCACATGATAAGGAGATAGAAAAATAAGAATTTAAAGGCCCAAAATAGCAGTGTGGTAGAACTTCTAAGTAGATATTTAAATCAGTATCCTAAAAATTTCCTTTAGGTATTCACTAAAATTCACCATGTTTAATTACAGTAACTCAGTGAGCTCTAAAATATAGAAACAAACAGACCATATTTTCTAAGGAAAAGGCAATAAAATTAGAAGCAAACAAAAACAGAAAAAGTCCTCCCAACTGCCTAGAAATTTGAAATTCTAGTAAGAAATTTGGAGATAGAAAATGTTAAAATCAAAATTTTAGAATATTTGTCACATATAGTGAAAACAGTGTAAAAGTAAAACAATTCTTAAAGACTGTTTGAGCATTGCTTGTGAAAACTGCAGCTTGCACCATCAGTATTCACTGGACATGGACTTTGCCAGTCTTAGAACAAATTCTCCATAGTGCCACCCTCACCAGTAGTTTCTGACTCAGTCTTCTATAGGTTTATCTGCTTAGCAGAGCTGAGTTCAGCCATATGCTGAGCTGTGGTCTGAATGTTCGTGCGCCCCCACACTGATTTTTCTATTGAGACCTAATTCTCAATGTAACGGCAAGGAGAGGTGAGGCCTTTCGGGGGTGACTAGGTCATGAGGACTGAGTGCTCAAGAATGGAATTTGTGCCTTTATAAAAGAGGACCAAGGTGGCTTCTTTACTCTTCAGCCATGTGAGAACGTGGCAGCAAGGTGCCATCTGTGAAGCAGATTTGCAAGCCCTCACCAGACACCACATCTGCTGGTACCCGAATCATGGACTTCCTGGCCTCCAGAATTGTGGGCAGGAAGTTTGTGTTTTAAAAATTACTCAGTCTAAAGTATATGGTTTACAGCTGCCTGACTAAGACATTATGCACGAAAATCTGGGAAAGCAACCACCTGGCTTTTATTGCCACTGTGTCAAGAATGCTCCATAGATAGTATATTTATTGACAGCTCAAACTATGATAAATATCCACCACAGTCTACTGTATTATCTACTCAACATTAACACATAATTTTTTCCAAACCTAAACTTTCAAACACTATGTCAGTAAAAACAGTTTGGCATAATACTACATAGTGCTACTAGTCCTCATATAAAGAAATAAGTTCTCCCTCTATCTAAAAGAGAGACAATTCAAATTCTTCTAGATTAGTATATTTGAACCAGTAGAGTTATGGGGTTGGAGACTGAATATTTTGGAAATGGATCAGTTTCACTTAAATCTTTACTTTTCAGGACTCATATATTCTATGCACTGGAGATACAGATAGACAGACAGACAGTGCTATGCATTTGTTCCTAGTCTAGAATATATGGTACACCATATAATACAGTATAACATCCTTATCAGGTATCTCCAAGTGAATTAAGTCTCCAAATGACCATTCTACCAATCCATAGGACAGATTCTTTGGGCTTATTATATGGTAAGACTTGTGAATTCTATAAAGTGCCTCATTGCTCGACTTATTTTGCTATGAAATGAATTATTTCACTATGAAATGAATTGTTAAATCAAATTAAATAACTATAGTAAATCTTTAATAATTCATTTCAGAGAGACTGGCATTGGCAGTGCGTGATAGCAGGGAAAGTCAATCAAAACTGACTTTATTCCACTAAGGAAAGCATCATTACTTCCTTTTAACATAAAAAAAATGTTTTAAAACGCATTCACAAATTGACTTTTCCTCATAAGCTAAGAGTTCATTGCCGCTGCTATACAATTTTATACACAGTAGCAGAAGTGTCAGGTCAGGTTGGATGGGAGAAAAGCTCTTTGAGAGTCCAAGCAAAATCTTTGTCCTTGACTGAGTAAGCCTCAAGGAAAAGTGACTGACTGACACCCACGGTTGGAATCTTTCCACCTGGTTATGGAAATCTCACTTTGTTGTGGAGGTCTGTTATGGCTCATGTCTAGATGTCCCCTCAAAGCCTCATGTGGTCATGGGTGGGGCTTTTGCAGAGGTGGCTGGATTGAGAGCGTGTAATGCTGGGATTAAGGGTGAGTGATTACTACATTAGCCCACTGATTGGTTCGGCATAATTCTGGGTTGGATTAAGGGAACTGACCCTAAAGGCAGGCAGCCTGGGTAAGATAATAAGGGACAGAAAGAAGATCACTGCTTGGGGCTTGTGGTTTAATGTTGCTGCTGCTGGTCTTCTGCTCTGCCATGCCCCTCTGCCAGGCCACCCTGCCTTGGATCCAGCTGATTACACACTGAAACCACTACAAACTGTAAGCCAAAATAAACCTTTCCTCCTTTAACTTTGGGTGTCGGGTATTTTGTCTCAGCAATAAGAAAAGTAACAAAGACAAGGTCTTTTGTGAACACTTGTCAGGCATGAATGTCTTCACATACTCCACTACATATTATTTCCCCAAAAGCTCTGATGTTATCAGTTTTCCAATATTGCTTTTCCCAAGTCTCAGACTATTTGAACAAATCACTAACCATGACCATGAATTGGCAGTAGTCTCTTACCTTGTCACCTACTCCATGGTTCCTAATATTAGAATTGCTTCTGTTCAGTCTCCACAGCCGTAGTCTACTCTAAAGTTTCACCTACCACCTGACTTTATCACAGGCGAGAGGCTCTGTGATCATGCTGGTCCTCCTCGACAGGCGTTACCACCACAGTACCTGGCACTCTCTGACCATTTACTAACTAGCTCTAAAATTCTCTATTAGGAAGGTCTCTCTAGGGTTACTTCAGGTACCAACTGTCTCAGCCCCAGTTTCCCAGAAAAAAAAAAAAAAACCTATACGTTACGTACACTATTAAGAAATGAAATCTGAGGAAGCAGAGACGAGAGAAAAATGTAAAGGAGGAAGAGGCATTGGGAGAATGAGTTTTGGAGACTTCTTAGTGCGACTTCTTGTCCCTGAAAAGTATATGGCATCTCCAGATAATAACTTAGTGGGCTGGGATGTGGGAAATTCATCAGCAGCCATCCTCTAGTGGTCAAAGATTTGTCCCATAGTGTGTTGACTTCTTGGCAATTCTAGGGCGTGTATGCAGAGGTATGACCATGGAGCAGAAGCAGGGTTATGAAGTATGCGGTAGAAGATTGAAGTGAGAATTGCACGGGATAGGCAAAAGGAAGAAGTACATTATTATTATTATTATTATTATTATTATTATTATTATTATTATTTTGATTTTTTGAAATGGAGTCTTGCTATATAGTTCAGGCTAGCCTTGAACTCACTATGGAGCCCAGGTAGGACTTCAATTCATAGCGATCCTCTTGCCTCAGCCTCCCAAATGCTGAGATTATAGGAATGTATCACCATGCCCAGCTACATGATTTGATCAGAATGCAAGACATCTACCTGATTGTACCTAAGTGAAGTCAGTCTAAGGTTAGGCAGCTTGGAATTTGAAACAGGTGATGCCAGAGGACTGACTCGATGTCATTCAAAAATGTCTGCTACACAGACTCTAAATAACTGTAATTTCTTGATATTCAGTTGCAGCAGTCTTATTTCACTATATTGTGAGTCAGTACAATGCTCAGTAAGATCCTGAAATTACTGAGGTCCCAAGGGATTGTGGGCCTGAAGCAAGGTAGTCCAGGTTCACTGGTATCCCTTTTAGGTGAAACATAATTTCTTTTGTTGTTTTGCTTATTGAGACACAGAGAAAAAAAAAAGATTTCACAAAGCAATACTTGTATGCCATGTGCCAGGGATGAGGTGACTGGCTTATTCTTGTAAGTAGACAAAATCTGAAACAATAATAGTAATACATGTCACCAATTTTTAAAAAATATGCTTTCATTCTTGAAAACAAATTTATCTTGTCTAAATGGTAATGTGACAAGAATCATCATTATTAAATCTCTCACTTTTTCATAACAAATAATTATAGGACTGTGAATACAGGCCAGATACTTTTCTAAGTAATGGTGATACAACAGTTTACAAAAATTCCTGCCCAGGCATAGTTTACATTTTAGTAAGTAAAAGGAAATATCCAAATAAAGAAGATAACTTTCTATATCTATGTATATCTTTATAAAGAGAGAGAAGAGAAGGAAGAAGAAGAGGAAGAGGAAGGGGAGGAGCAAAGAAAGAGGAAAAGGAGGAGGAGGATCTGGGTGAGGAAGAGGAAAGTGTTGAAATTTTAAGTGGGGTAGCTAGAGCACGTCTGACTGAGAAGGATATAACTTGACTGACAGGATATAACTTGACTGACATCCACAGAGCTGAGGTGAGAAAGTGATTCATTCAGACACATATCTGGGGAAGTAGTAAACAAAAAGGCCCTCAAACAGACACCCGACTGATATGTTCAAGGAAAAATAAAGAGACTAGTACGGTTCAGATACCCTCCAAAGTCTCATGTGCTAAGAAGTGAGGCTTTTGGAAGATGATTAGATAAAAAAAAATACCCTGCCAAACTCTCATGTGTTCAAAGGGCTTTTGAAAGGGTGCTAACTCATGATCTAGTATTCACAACTGAACATGTTGTGGTAATGTGGGGCCTTCGTGTGGAAAGTGGGTCACTGAGGGGTGGCCTTGAAGGGTATATCTCTTGCTTCAGTGTTTTACCCCTGCATGAGTTGAGTAGCTTTTCTCTGCCATGTCCCTCCACTATGCCATTTCTACATAGGAGCCAGCAGACAATGGATGGAAAGCTCCGAAACCATCTCCTCTTTTAAACTGTTCATGACAAACATTTGTTCCCAATGACAAAAAGCTGACCAATACAGAAAATTGGTGCCAGGTGTAGGGTAATTGCTGTGACTGTACTCGACCATGTGCTTCAGAAGCCTTTATATGTAGTTTGTGGGAGGATTTTAGAAAGGTTTGGAGATGCAGGGTAGAAGAGACCCAGAATGTTGTAAACACAGCTTGATGGGCAATTCTGGTCAGAGTTTAGAAGAATGCTGATACAAATGTGGAGAGTAAAGTCCAAGCTCATGAGGTTTCAGATAGAAATGAGGCCTCTATTGGGAACTGAACTAGAAGTCATTTGTGCTACATTCTGACAAAGAACCTGTCGTGTCCTAAGACTTTGTGCAGCTGAATTGCTGAATTTAAAGGCAATAGATAGATAATTGATATGGTGGAGAAAATTTCAAGGTATCCCAACATTCAGGCTTTGGCATGAATACTGTTAGATGCTTCTATCAGATTTATAGAGAAAATTGAAAGCAAAAAGCAGAGTAGAAAGATTTCAAAAATTTAGAGTTTGTCCAGAAAAGATGACCCATTACAGCTGATGGGTGTAAAGGTATAAACTCCTTTGAACAAGTGCTTTGAGAAACAAACTCCAGCACTCTCTGTTCATTCAGAGGCACCTAAGAAAGTATGTCTGTGAGTTCAGCCATCCAGGCACTCAGAGATCACTGCAGCAGCTATGGTCCAAGGGGGCCCAGCTATTGCTCAAGCTGGTGGCAGACCTTGGCACTATCCACGTGACACTGGTTTTGGAAGCATGCAGAATGCAAGAGTTGTAGGTTTATGGAGGCTTCCATCTAGAATTCGGAGGAAGTAATGGAGTCCAAAAATTTGGTATGACAGAATTGGAGTCTCTGCCAGGAGACCCTGAGAGGACAATGTGTAAAGCTGTGTAAATGAGGCTGACACTGCAAGGGAGACCCAAGGAAGTTGGAAATGCCAAGAACATGAAATGTCTGTTGAGGAAAGCTGTAGGTGGTGAGCAGAGCCAGCCCAAGAGACAGGACATGTGAGCTGAAACCACCAAGACCAGAGGCAAAGCTTCCCAAGCCCTTCGGAGCTCACATCTCACCAGCTTGCCACCATATACCCTGGATCCTGGACATGGAGCTACAGGATTTAATGTTTGCCTTCCTGTGTTCAAGTTATACTTTGATATGATTCCTTCTTATTCCCCTATTCTTCTGTTTT
>PVJO010031969.1:0-13733 GCA_004026905.1 Hystrix cristata
ACACACACACACACACACACACACACACACACACACACATGCAAACACACACTGGTATCAAAAAGCTGTCAAGAGAGACACTGTCTTTTCCATATGGTATGTTAAAAAACTTTGTCATTCTGTATAATTCTAAAATCATGCTTACTGACCTCAAATAAATTCAAACTCAAGCATCAAAACTATCAGTGTGTGAGAGCCATGTCTATGTTCAACAGATACAATTTTTGTTATTCATTAAAAGGGAACAATATTTTGATATAATACCAAAGTCTGGTGAAGGTGACAGTTTGGCAAGTTGTTTATGAGCAATAGCTGATATTTTCTAGCTAGAGTGGTTGAAACATCTTCTAGTTTTATGAGCAACTCAAACATGGTTTTAATGCTTTGCCACAACAAATGTTAGTGATACATCTCTATAATTTCCTTCCTCAAAATACAACACTTCCTGTGGCTCAGTTACATAAGCATCAAGTGCAAAGCAAATAACATAGCTAGGTCAGTATCAAATAATTTGCACTGATTTTGTTCTCATTCCATATACTTAATAGCCTTAAGGGAAGGGAGGAAGAACATACCCCATACTTTCTCAGTATCTCTCTTATGACTTTCTGTGAGACACTGATCAGTAGCATAAACAAAGGGTATCAACTTTTAACATTATTATGTACATTATTAATGTTTCCTAAGTAGACTGGAGGAATATTTGTGTTTCTAAGAACCCCCTGTTATTTTGACATAATACTTTAAGACTGCAAACACATTATGGGGAAGGAAAGATTGTTCCAGTTATGCGTAACCATTACTGACTGTAATGAACTCAGAGATCCACTTTTCCTTTCTCACCACAATACAAATAGATAAGTTCTAGAGATCGTTCATTACTAAAATAAGGAATCACATCCTTCAGGAAATTTTCTCTAGGCATGTTAAACACACACACTACTTTCTTAACCTTGATTCTCACATTTCATATTACCATGTCACATTGGGTGTGCATGTGTGTGTGCAAATTCAATAAATCACCTATTTCAGGAAAGTGTAGTTTCTATGGAAATCTTCAAGGGAAGACTTTGCTTTTCAGAAACACTTCCATCAGTGTCACAATTTTGAATTTCCACTGGAAGCACTTGGTATGATCTAGATGACATGTGTGCTAAGGAGAAAGAAACACTGACCTCAGGGTAAGAGGAGTCTCCAGTGCATGTATTTTAACTCGTATCGATTCTGGCCATGTTAGTAGAGAAAACATTAGACCACATGTCGAGTTTCTATAGGAAATGTCAATGTCATAATGAAGAGAGGAAACAAATCTCCCTGGGAATCAATGGCTTGCACAATAATTCTTTCTTAATAGTTGGCTGCCATTTGAATACATATAGTTTCAGGCTTTTAAAATAATTCCAACATTATCTGAAAAAATTCAATATGGAAATACCCACTGAGATTATTTGAAGCTAACTAGTGGCTGCCATTTTGGCTTGGCACAAGACTATGCAAAGGAGTGGGTAAGACTCTGGGCTGGCTGACTGTACATGATTAAGACTTTCATTTCTGCAAAACCTTGTTAGTTCACTTGGGTCTGTCACCAGTGACTACTGCTTGTAAGTATGAGAAATCATATTATAAACTTCAACAATCCAAAGATAAAAGTGTAACATTTGTATAGGACAAAAGCTATCCTCAAAAGAAAATTCAGAACTCTGTACATAATATTTGTATATAATTCTGAGAAAAAATAGCTGGTGAATTGATTAACAGATGTTTATTATTTTACGGGTAACTTTGTGTGGTCTAGTTCTATTAACCTAAATGTACTATATTGTTTTTTTCTTTTTTCTTTTTTTTTTCCTTTCTTGCAATGCAACCATATATGCATTAATAGCATTACTTTTTCCAGGCCTGTAGATTGGTTTTGCTCAAACAAGAAGTACTGAGACATGCAAGAATTATCTTTATACCAGCATCACAGTGCCATTTCTCTCAGCACCTTAAGTTATTCTCAGAGCTGTTTGTCCAGAGTCTTAAAATGATGCCCAATCATATTTTATGAATGATGGAATAAAGAGAAACTCATATTTAAATATCTTAGTAGATGTTACCATTTTGGTGTCTCACTGAAATCTTCCTACCACTGTTGGCAATTACCTCCATTTTATAAGGGAAGAAATTAATAACTTGCCCAGATTCAGTAGCAGATGTGGAAATTGGATTCATGCTTTTCTGCCTCCAAAGACATTTGGAAACAGCAGCTTTACTGGAATGCTGAATGTCCCGCAAATGGTAGGTTTGGGAAATGATAGAAATACAGGATAAAAACAAAAGATTTATTTCCTGCTCAACCTTTCAGAGCTTCTAGGAGAAGAATGTGCATTATGGATACCAAAGATGGGCTAGTGTTCAATGCATTCCCTTCACATGTAAACATGAGAGTACTTTTATAAACATGGAGCATTCTCAAAGGACTAGGATGCCGCAGAACACACTTTGGGGCATGATTTCTCTTCTCTTTGTGACTTCAACCTGAGGACCCTCCTTGGGAGACGCTGAAATTATTCCATCACAGTCAGGAAATTAAACTAATCAGCTTACATGTATACAGTCCTCGAACTAGTGAAAACTTGTTTATTTCCACCTATACCTGCTGCTATGTCTGCAGGGCATATTCCTGTTCCTGGATGCCCACTTCTCCTACTGTGTAAACTTGTCATTTGCCCCCTTGAGTCCTGAGCTCCTACATATGCCTTGTTTGGGAAATTTCTGAAGGTGCATGAAACTATCCATCTTTCTTATTAAAATTCCAGTCACGGTCTCACCTGATTTATTAATATTCAGGTCCAGTTTTCCATCCTGGCCTTTGTTCTTATTGACTTCCTGGTATAGTCCCTGGCATGTTTCTAAACGCTTGCTCTGATGCCTGTTAATATTAATGTCTTTTGGGCTCTTACCTACTTTCAATCAATCATCGTCTTTTGATCAAACACATTTAAGACTCTTTCTCTAAACTCCAAGCTTGAAATATCCTCTGAAATGCGCCATCTGGGTTCTTGCTCAGGTCTGGCTGGTTGCCTGTACCCCGCTTCATTCTCCACCCTTCGTTTTAGCTCTAGCTTCATTCTATGATCCCGGCTCCTGCTCTGCGTCTCGATCCATCACGTCACATAGTTCCTACGGGAACATCATGCATGTGCTTTTTTTTTTGCTTTCATATCTTTCACTAATTGAGATACTTTCATTGGAATGTAGTATTTTATCAGTAAATGAGCTGTTTAAATGGTTTGATGTTTTAAAGAAAAGTAGTATGTATTGTAAAGGCTATAACTGCTTTGTAAATTACCATGTCTGAGAAACTCAATTATTCGCCAATGTAATCATTAGGACAGAGCATCGAGGAAGCTATTTGTCACAGCGCTGGAGGTAGCTAGGTAGAATTAAGCAATTTCCACAGAAATTATCTTTCACCTACAAGCCCAGCCCTGCACACGATGCTAAGCACCAGTGTGGCATGCTATCTCTTTTCCAGAACGACAACGACTTGGTCCACTCAAATAAATTAATGGTCCTCTTTTCATTAACTTACTTGGCAGAAATGACACATTTACATGCCGATTTGAAGACAGCCAGAAGTAGATCATAAACGAAAGAGACATTTGAGGGGGACGTTCTCACACTGTATCAATCATAAGCATCACCTGCTTATATTTTTCATCTTAAAATCACTGCACAAACCTGATCCATAACTTGGAACTCATAGAGATTACAACTATAAATATTTCAAAGCTAAAACTTCCTAATGCATACACAGAAACTGAGATAGGCATGGCACTATTTAGCTTTACATCATTGTGACTGAGTATCTGAGGAAAACAACTTACAGATGGAGACTTATTTAGGCTCCTAGTTTCATAGGGTGAGATCCCTGGTGGGCTAGCTCTGTTGTTTCTGGGCCTGAGGTAGGGCAGAACATCAAAGCAGATAGGGAGTGGTAGATAGAACTGCTCGCTTCATGCTGGCCAGGTACAGGAGAGCGAGAAGAAATCACTAAAGGGAGAGTCTGAGAATCATGTACAGTCCCCAACATCACACTTACATAATTCACTGCCTTCAACACAGTGCCCCCTCCTAAGCTTCCATTTTCTTCAGTAACGCCACTGATTTATGGTCTCATCATGTGGATTAATCCATGAGTAGAAGTGAAACCTCCCGATTCCATCACCTCTGAAAGCCCCACATCTAAACACGTGAGACTGTGGGGGAACAATTCCGATCGGAAACACAACAGGTACCATCCCGGAAATACCTGTTGGTTGGCCAGCTGTATCTATAGTCTCAGAGTGGTGTGATAATACCTAGTGAATTCACCATAGTCAAGGGTAAGAGTCTTCTTTATATGGTTTTTCTCCCCAAAGCAAAATCATATTTTTTGTTGGAGTTAAGACTATCAGTGACACTCAATGCTGGTCATGTAAATGCAATTTGAACCATTCCTTCCCATCGTTTCCTGACCATTGCTAAGTCACAGGTCCCTGGTGACAGACCCCAACCCATTCCCAGGCTCAGAACCTGATCTGTTTGTGGACAGGAAGTGAATTAGTCCTGCAACAATGGGCTCACATTAACCAAATTCCCATGGGCTGACATATAAAATAAAATAAAGACCATGACCATCATTTAAAACAAAAACTATATACCTATTTATAGTAAAAATGATGGCTGCCAAAAAAAAGGAGCACTCCCTTTCCCTGATGCCCATCACATCCTGTCCAAGAGGCCACTAACTACCCGGGAGTCTAGACGACAGCTGGAATTAAAGATTAACTAACACTATGAGTAATACAGATTCTGGAAACTTGGAAGTGAAATGATCCACTTTTTTCCTGTCAATAATTCAATGGAAAGCCAAAATAGCAACACAAGAAATTTGATGATATAATTTCACTATCTGGTGCC
Organism: Hystrix cristata; assembly: GCA_004026905.1. Taxonomy (NCBI): domain Eukaryota; kingdom Metazoa; phylum Chordata; class Mammalia; order Rodentia; family Hystricidae; genus Hystrix; species Hystrix cristata. The sequence goes on from PVJO010031969.1 coordinate 4,948, forward strand.
TTCAGATAATGGTAGTCTGATAATACTTTCTGCAGAGGGGTGGAACCACTGCTGCAGGATAAAAGGGTCCCCTTTCCTCTTTCTCTTCTGCAGGATAAAAGGGTCCCCTTTCCTCTTTCATTCCCCTTAAATGGGCAATGAAAATTATTATTTCTTCTGGGCCTTGAGCTTTCTATTCTTCTAATAGACTATTCATTCTACTCTTGTCGTTTGGAAAAAATATGCACTATTTCAACTGGTTTAAAGTCGACAGATGCAGACAACTGGTTGTTGATATAATAAAATTTTCAGACTTGCACGACAATTAAATGTTGATGTAATAAAACTGTCAGACAACAACCTTATTTTCTTTATTCCCATGGAATTGACAATGTCATACTTTGGCTTCTGAAGCTGTCACTTAGGACTTTTTGGTTACTGTTACTGATGATGATGGTGATAAAAACCAACATTTGTGGAGTGATTTTTGTACACTTGACACTGAATTAAGTAGAGAGGTACAGATAGCATTTGTATTAATGGCATTGCCATCTACAGATGACTAAACTGGGCCTTAGACAGGTTAAGAAATGTGTTCAGTATCACTTTACTAGTGTCCTTCCCTCATTATTAGAGTGGCTTATTATATCAAAGACATCCACTCTATCATCTCCTCATCTCCTTAGTCCCATGTCTGAGACTAGGCAGGATGCACGCAAGTTTGGGCAAATGTAGGCTGTTACCTGGTGTCAGCACCACGGAAGGATGCACCGACCTGCAGAGCTTCGTACACAGACAGTACGTAGCACCATATGAACTCAACTTGGTTCACAGAGGTTCTCATTATTCCAATCCTCGGGGCCCCAAAGGATACTCATTATCACAGAGTGTGGTTGATTCCATCAGAAAGGACATGCGATTAGAAGCTAACATTTACTGCTTTGTGCCCTGCACTAAACACAGAGAGTGGCCCATCGACCACCAAAACCCCATGACATCAGCCTCCAAAAACTCAGATCTCCACTCCAAAGAGCTAGACCTTGCTTGACCATCCTGGAGGGTGAGGTCCCCCATTTGTCAGTGACTCAGTCATCCTCAGACACTGCCCCGGATGTAATATTCCTGTACCACGACAGTAATCTATTCTTTTCTCATATGCAAACTTCTCGTCTCCATGAGCAAGTGCCTTAAATCACGCGTCTCAATGCATTCCACGCTTTCCTTGACCTTGTCCTAACTTCGCATCATTCCTGTGGCTCTTAAATGATCCCACCCTGCGCTCTACCCATGTCCCACATCAATAATCCCCTAGACACTGAAAAATCTTTAATGGACATTCATCGTTATTTCTCATGTTAAATGAATCTCAGTTCTTCTGGGAAGAAGCCGTTTTATTTTGTTTCTGCTGAGATTTGACCTCAAGCCCTAATATTCCACAGTCCACATTCTTCACCCTACCATATTTAGCCAAAGTTGTATTTTTGCAGCATTCTCCAAAGTCATCAGCTAATGTTTTCACCCTGACATTCTCTCATTAACTGTTAGTGTCGAGTGGGACCTCTTCCTTTATTCTAACTAATGGACTATCTGATTTGATTGCAGAGTCAGAACCTCCCTGCCTTTATAGTGCTGCTTCCTGGAAGTTAGTCTGCCAGCTTCTCGTAAAAATATGGCTGATTCCTGGAGTTCTGTTGCATTCAGCTAGATTTCTTAATTTTCATTCTTTCCCATTTAGTTGAATATGGGGCTCGGGGGTCCCTCTAGTCTCCATATCTGGTCACCATTCTCAGTTCCTTCAGTGTTCAGTGGAAACCGACTCATACAACATTCTTGTTTTTCATCTCCTTGTTGCTTTCATTTCCAACAATACTTGCTTCTGTTTAACTTCCGTGGCCCTCCTCTGTGGCTACAGTCTATAATCTGAAGTGACCCAACGCTCTGCACCCCTGAAGTAACATTCAGAACCATGATTCTCTTATTGAAACTTTTCACCCTTTCAGGGTTTTCTCTTGCTTTTTTCTCTTCCTTGTGTCCTACTATCTTCTTCAAATTCAGCGCAACTCCAAATTTTTACCTTTTTAACTTTTCCCCCTAATTATAAGCCATTACTGGTTTAATAGTCTTCCTGAGTTGGCTGAGAGTCCATGATTTATCTTTTCAACTCTACTGTTTCATGTGTTTTCAACTTCCTTTCCTTAAGAACCAGCTTTAAATCTACATTTCAACTAATATACATTCATGTGGCTGTCTTCTCGTAGCCTACCCCAAGACCTCGGGCACTGGTAGGAAGTCCAGCATCTAACACAGGAGATTCCTGGTCTTCAACCTGAACTCAGCCCTCAGTGACGGCAGGACTCCTTTATGCCTTCATTTAGGTCTCCAGCCCATTCCAGACCTCGGCAATGCCAATCCTTCTCTGTAGTCCTCAAATCATCGACCGCCACCCTCCGGCATCTATACCAACTCTCAGATTCACACACAAATAGATTCATTACCTGGCCCCTGCTTTCCTCTCCAGCACATCTTATCCCGTACATTCTCCTTCAATCACACTGAACTTCTTTAAGCTTTTAAAACACATTACAAATTGGGGATCGTATTTCTCCTTTTGTTCTACAATACCATATTCCCTAATCAAATCCTTGGCAATATCCCCTTATCATATAAGTATTAGTTTAGATATTACATCCCCCAGGAAGCTTCCTTTTTCACTCTAATTCCCCTTTACATGCACGAGCTACATGCTTTGAAAGCATAGACACTCTTGTCACAATTCTTAGTGCAAACATCGTCATTGTTAACTTAAAATGTGCTAAGTGAATGTGGAGATGGGTGAAAAAATCGTTTATATTTTATTCTAGTTTATCCTTGGAATTTTGATGGCATTATTCTAAAGATACTCATTGTCTTTCATTTTTCATTCTCTCATTTAGAAGTAATGAAAGATATTGTGTAAGTTGTTCTCTACCAAACCATCCTGATGTGTTTGTGCTTAGAAATTAAATCAATGCAAAGTCCTATAGAAAAGCATTAGGCGTTTGTTAATGATTTGACAGTACTTGCCAAGTGAGGGTTTCATTGTCAGTTCTGAGCTTGGTGGACGAGTCTGTCACTGGAACTCCGTGGCAGAGGCGGTGCCCTGTAAATATTGGGGGGGGGTGTTTATCTCTGATAAAGCTACAGCCCATGCCAGGATCTCTTCTGTGGCAGTCTCTGTAGACAGCTGAAAGAGCACTATAAATGTGCTCGAGTTTATGCATGGTGTTGCTTAAGATGGTGGTTTCCCAGCCAACACCCAATAGAGTTAAACATTTAGAACCAATCAGTATGAGTTTGGACTGCAAGCTACTCAGTACTGTGTTTGGCATAGTAAAGGATTCAGGAGACATAAACTAAAATCAGACATGAAATGCTACCAGGAACATACCTAAGATTGAAATGAAAGATGTAAGAGAAAATAAGAAAACAATCAGGACCAAAGCTGCGATACTTCAACCATATGTCTGGCTGCATTAGTTCAGGCAGAGACAGAGACAGATCAAGAGTGAAAAGAGTGAAAGAAAAATCATTATTAATCAGAGTAGGTAGGGAAGTTTTACCGCCATTATTTGAACTGATATTCCTATGCATAATCTGCTTGCAGGCAGAGAACTAAGATGCTGTGATGGTTAGAAGCGCAGGCTTTGGAGACAAAGAGGTCTCAAATTGATACAATTCCTGAAACACACCAATAGTTTGGTGGAGGGCATCTTATTCAGCTTCTCTAAACTCCAACTTCCACATTTGAAAGGATCATTAAATTTGATGGGCACATAAAACACATAGCCTAGTGTTTGATGCAAATGAAAGAAGACCTCATTTAGATTTGCAGATACAGTGATATGAGTTTATTTAATATGGTAGATAAGTGTCCTATTTTTCTGGAAGGAGTCCAAAAGATTACCATGTAGTATGACTTTTATTCCGTTGAGCAGGCAGAAGTAGGGGAGGATGGAATATGTGAGCTGCGAGCAGTGTACTCTGAGAGTGGAGAAGGTCAGCCAGATGTTACACCCAGAGGTGATGCTTTTTCAGTCACAGACAGAAACAGTCTGGTTGCCTTTTGGCTCATGCTCACACACAGCCCTCCAAGAACACGCTAATATCGATGGTTTGTACCAGTTCTTCTTTCCATAGGATTAAAACAAAGGAACAGACCCTTCCCTTTACACTTGTCACATGCTAAATGCACCATCAATTTTAGCTATTTTTTATTGTGTCTATGAAGTCTTTCCCAGTGGCTTTGGAGGATGACTTGGGAAGTGTCCACGCCCTAGTCTGCCACCTCGTTCTTTTGGAAGATACAGTGGCTTAGTTTTGGGAGCTAGACACCAAACAATATGAGTATCTTCACTTATATTTCTTGGGTGCAATACAGCTTGATGTGCTGTAGTGTCCATCTTTCCTTTTTCCCACCGAGTTAGGTTAGAGAGTTGAATTTGTGACCAGACTATAACTAGCCACTGTGTTATGGATTCAGTACTACACTTCCTGTCTCTGGCCCCAACACCCGGTTTATATAAACTGAGTTGAATTATGTCCCCTCCATGAAATTCATGTGTTGAATTCCTAATTCCTGCTACCTCAGAATATGAATTTATTTGGAAATAGGGTCATTGTGGATATAACTAGTTAAAATGAGTCATGCTTGAATCAGTTAGTCCTCTAACTCAGTACGACTGGGATCCTTATGAAAACAGAAATTTGGACAGAGACCAAATACCATGTGAAGATACACCAGAATCAGAAGAATGCTTTGACAAATGAAGGAAAGCCAAAGATTTCCAGCAAACCAAGAGAAGCTAAAGAGGCATCTGTTTTCCTCACAACTCTTAGGAGAAGGAACCAACACTCCCAACACTTTGTTCTTCTTTTTCCAGCCTTCAGAAGTGTGAGATGATTCATTTCCACTGATTAAGTCAACCAATTTGTGGTGCTCTGTTATGTCAACCCCAGAAACTAACTCATTTTGAATGTTGGATTAAGCATTATTTGGCCATCATTTTATAAGAAAAAAGAAAGCACAGAAAAATTCAGCAAAGTATTGAGATCAGTCTGACCACCAAGTGCTAAATCGATGAAATGTAGAATATGTGTGTACAGAGAGGAAGTTTAGTAAAAAATGCACAATACAATCTACCTTCCCCTCCCCTCTACCTATAGTTACTTATCTACAAATAGTTACATATTAAATCTGCTAGTACTTAATATTGGGTACATTTCATACATCACTTCCTCTATCTATTCTATGAGGGAGATAGTATCTATATTTGTTTTATGAATAAGTAAACTGACAGTCAGAAAAGTTGAGTGATGGAACCAGAAATTAAACCCAGATCTATGTCTTTTGAAGGTTTAATTTCATTCCCAGTCTTCTAGATAGTATTACAATAAATATATGGTTAACTGAATAAATGTATGTAACTTGTGTTTCTATCCATACGCATAAGTGTGTCTGAGAAATAAGGCCAAGAAGGGTTACTGCTATAATATAAATTCATCCCTTTATAATAGTGAAGTGGATACTTTACAGAGAAATTAATTAGAAAAAGAAATACTGTTGTGTAGAAAATGCAAAAGCATTTAAATAATTAGAAATGATATACATTTTATACTGCTGAAACAAAACTAATCAATAAGCAGGTCGTTGTTGCAGGCATGAGGAGATTTTAAAGTTGAATATTTGACTGGTCAAGTTGAATTTTAAAAGTTAAATCTATTTAAACTTCACTTGGACTACTTCTTCTGGAGACTTTAATTGACATGGAGAGCATCATTTGACTCTCAGAAATCTCCATTTCAGTGCATCTACATTTGCATTTATTACAAAAGCAAGGTTGATTTCAGTAGGTTCAACAAACACATGAAGAAATGGCCAACAAACACATGAAGAAATGTTCTGCATTGCTGACCATTAGAGAAATGCAAATTAAAACAACACTGAGATTCCATTTTACTCCAGAAAGAATGATTGTTATCAACAAGTTAAATGATAACAAATGCTAGAGAAGCTGTGGAAAAAAATGAATCTTCTATACTGTTGTTAGGAATGTAAACTGCTAGAACCACCATGGAAATCATTACAGAGAGTCCTCAGAAAACTGAAGCTAGAAATTCCATTAGACGGAACTTTTCCCCTTCTAGGTATCTTCCCAAAAGATTTAAACAGGTGAATGGATAAATAAAATGTGGTATTTACATGCGATGGGCCATTAATATCCCATAAAAAAAGATAAACTTGAGTCATTTGTAGGAAAGTGGATGCACCTTTAGATAATAATTTTAAGTGAAATAAATCAGACATATGAGCTTACATATCAGTGCTTATTTGATTATGGAAGACTTTTGAGGGCAAATGACAACTCTCTGGGATGTGAACTCAGAAGATAAATGTCACAAAAACAAAAGAAAACAAAACATAGTATTCATAAAAGTCTAGTGAGGGCTTAGGGGTTTAGCTCAGTGGTAGAGAACTTGCCCGGCAAACCCAAGGTCCTGAGTTCAATCCCCAGCACCTCCCCCAAAAAAACACTCTAGTGAGGAAATCATAAACTATGAGTAACTAGGATCAAGATACGAAAAGGGCAATATTGTGACTTAAAATAACTTTTCATATTCCAGGGAATGTTTCAGACTTGTCTCAGACAGCATATTCAGCCAGCCACAAAATAGAACAGCAATGTCTTCCCCAGTGAACAAACAATTAAGTGTTGTGTTCGGCACAGATAGAGGAGTCTGGTCCAATGTGAAGGGTCTCAAGTTTGTAATCATACCTATATCAGCTCTCCATATGTGTGGGTATGGTGATGTGCATATAGGCTGTACCATCTACAATACCAGCAATATATATTTCTCTATTAAGAAATATCACCCTGTACAGTTTTCAGGAGAGAAAGATCACAGAAATGTATTACCAGGAAATATTAGCTGGTATAATATTGTACCTCCAAATTCATGATATACATTCCAATGTCCACAAGCAACACAGGCATAGAGTGAATGGCCAATATTGGTGGAATGCTTGAATTGTAAAATAAAGGAATTGCTTCTTCCATCAGTAAAACCCAAAGCATTACTTTGTAAAATTTTCTTTTTTAATTACACAAGGGTCATGCTGCCGAATTCTAGGGACAGCTTCCTCTTGCTCCCAAATACACAAAGAAATAAGTTTATCCCTTCAGTTCATATGTGGAAAGGCTAATGCTACCTTGGCTGTTGGCTGACAGAAATTCCCAGCAGTTTTCCACCCTCATGACACTAATGTAGCGATGGGCAGAGCGCAGCTCTCTCTGTGGACCATCCGCAGCTCCCCTCACCCGCCCTGTGCAGGATCTTGACTAGGTACCTCACGGCTTGCAGCGGCATCCTTTACGGCACAAGTGACCTTCGCATGCTCCCCGCTAACTCTTCTGAAGGCCACACTGGGAGCGCCTCTGTTCTGTGTTCACAAAACAGCTCCCTGGTCACCGCACAGGTGAAATTGACAGGCACTTGTGAGGATAGCTGATCTTAGAGATGTGCTAGTTCAATCATTATGTTTAGAGCCACTTCTATGTCTTACAAACACTAAGCTTTGGAAAACAAAGCTGGACAAAACAGCTGATTTTTAAAACTTTAACTGTTGGACTAACAACTTTCAAATCATTTATTCAGGACCATTTAAAAACAGTCAAGAACTACTTGATTATTCTGTTTTGGAACTTTTCTATGCTACTGCTGCAGAGCAAACTAAAATATACAAATATAATTCACTTAATATGCTATTTTGCTGTCAAATTAAAAGAATATTTTTAATTTTTCTTAGAAAATATTTGGCTATGTGTTTCATGCTAAATTTATAATTGGATAAATTTTTTCAGCAAACATTCATATTCCAAGATATTGGCAAAAAGAAGTAAATGTAAATATTGTTTCCTAAAGAAATAGCTTTTCTAATGAGTACTGAAGCAAACAATTAATGGAGTTGACATAATTATTCATCATGGATGTGTTATTAGATATTCATATTAAATTATATTGTACAGAGTTTTATTCTAGTATTTTAGAATCAACACTTTTTTTTAACCAAGTTCAAATATTCTTCTAGGCCTTGAGAAATGTATATGCCTTCAATATTTCACATAGACTTCTACCCTGAATAATGGCTCCCATGGAGACTTCTAATACTCAATATCGATTTTCTTGCACAAGCTAAAATGACACTTTCCAACTTACCTTGTCATTCCTAGTTTGAGTGAAAGGGAAGTGCACAATGTTTAATCTTCCTTTAAGATAAAGAAGCCCAATTCCCCTTCTCCCTTTCTGATGTCTAAAACTCATGCAGCAGGAAATGGGTCACCACCTTAGACCACAAGATGGATCTACAGGGAAAAGGTAGATGACTACAACATGAGGGAGTCTAGAGGGAAACATAGCAATGTGCTGTATCAGCCCCGATATTGGAGCTGGGACCAGGAGGGCACAGGGGCTTTTACTTTACTTCACTTCAAGATTATTTTGTCCTTTGTTACAACAATCGAACTGATGTATTAAGTTTATTTTGGAACATATAGTGCTGACTGAGCACTACATTCACACATATACACACATATTCACACATATACACACATATATGTATGTACATATGTATATATTTGAATATACACATACATGCATATACCTGATTCCCAATTTTATGTCTTTCTATTAATCAAGTATGATCATATATACATTAAAAAATGCAAACATATGTATAAGATTACTGATTAGCCTTTGTAGTCAACAGTTTA
>PVJO010031970.1:0-13745 GCA_004026905.1 Hystrix cristata
AGGGCTCAACTGATCAGTGAAAATATACGGAAAGAAGAAGTCTTAGGGTATGTGGTTAATTAAGGGCAGACATGGAATCTGCCAACTGTTTGTGGAGAGAAGAGAAAAAGGGATTTTTAAAAAAGCAGTATTATACTCAGGGTCCTGAATAGTAGACACAGGGGCCCTGTCCTGAGGTCAGGGTGCCAGGTGGTTGTTGGTAAAAAGGCAAGAGATAAGTAGGTAAAATTAGAATGCACAGTCAGAAAGAGATTGGACTGGTTTGATGCTTTTGTTCCTGCAGCTCCGAACTGGAAGCCTCAAACAAGCCATTCCTTACTCATTTAGGGACCGGTGAAAGTCAGCAAGATGAACTCTCTGAGCATTCTCTTTGGGTTTTCTGCAGTGCACAATGAAAGTTCTTCACTGCTGTGCCAAGAGGCAGATCCCAGCTTAATTTTTAAAAACTGGCTTTGGAAAGCACTGCTCTGCACATCTCCCTGGTTGCACACGTGGCCAGTGTTAGAATCCGCCTCTATGCACCTGTCGCTTTCTGCAAGGTGATGTCCTAGAGGACCTGTGTCTAATCTGTATTGGGAGACCCAGAGATTAGCCTTGTGCCTGACATATGGGTGACATTGAAATCATTTAGGGTCTTGGTAGACAGCAGATAGGATTCAGTTTACTGAAATGACTATTTATAAAGATTCGAGCAGGATGTAGGAAACTAGAAGGTATGGCGAGCATCCTGAGTTAGTGATAGTATGCAGCTTTTATCATTCCAAGTTGGAGAGTGAGCAGGGGAGGAGTTGCTGTAAGCCCCAAATGCAGACGGTGCTGCTCTATGCAGGGGTGAGGCCTGCCTTGGCAACCCTTTAGGATGGAAGTTGGGGAGTCAACTCTCTGCTCTTGCTCTCCTCCCTTCTTTGATTTTCTGCTGATGTTTCCTGCTGACTGACTCTAACTGGATGCCAGGGACAAGGGTGCCTCACTGATCCAGTCTGTATAGTTCTGTTTGCTGAAGCTCTGAGCTGGGTGGACAAGGGCGAAGAATGGATATAGGGGGGTAAAGGGACAGTCTCCCCCCACCACTCACTAAGTGAGTGCCTCAGTCAGTGCTTACTAGAGAAACAGATTTAATGCAAGATATATAAATATATAAGGGTTTCGAAGGTAGGCTTAGAGTGGCCGCCTGCACAGTCAGGGATTGGAAGAGTCCAAAGGGGATGTCTGCATCTGAAGGATCCAGTCAAAGATCAAAGGCCTGGAGCTCACTGTAGGGTGTTGTGTGAGTCCATCAGGAGGTCGAGTGGTGTGTGCCAGAAGCCCAAAGGGTCTGTGCTGGAAGCCAGGAGGTGCTGTCCAAGGTGAAGGTGAAGACTGGAGCGCCTCTGAAAAAGCAGAAGTGAGCCTTCCTTCTTCGTTTTGTTTTTATTCCATTCAGCTACAAGCCTACTGGTTGGTGCCACTCACACCCGTGGTGGGTCTTCTGTCTTCAGTAAATCTCCTCAGTCGCACCCAGAACTGTGCTGATTCAATTTAGTTGGACGTTTCTTAATCAAACTGACACAATCAGTTAACAGTCAGAGTGAGTGACCAGCATGTTCATATAGCATGTTTCCCTGAGGCTGTCTTATGCAGCAGATGTTCTTCCCTCCCTACTTCTCTCTCTCTCTTTCTTTCCTGTATTTACCTCTCTTACACTCATTCACTCATTCACTGACTCCCTCCCTTGCTCCTTCCCTATCTATTACTTTCTGTGGCTCCTATGCCAAGTCACTGTGCCCAGCACCAGGACATAAGAACAATAGAACAGCATTTTTAGAAAGATCACATTGGGGTGAGAACATGACAGTGTGACGATAACATTTGGTAGAGGCAAAGAAATGTCCATTCTTGGTGCTGCCCCAGCCACATTTCCCTGTGTGGTGGACTTATTATTGTGGTCAGCTTGAGCAGGAACGCCCAGCTGGACTGAGTCGGTGTGGTTCTGGGCATAGAGGATCCACCTGAGGACGGTTGCCGACACAACATGAAGGAGAGCAGGAGCAGGAGACAGCAGCTGGATACTTCCTAGGAGAAGCTCTGTTGTGGATGGTTCTCCCAAAGGAAATTTGGCTGTTCTCGTTGCAGGCGGAGCTTGGAGCCTTGCTGTCATCAGGGATGGCTGCTGTTCATTACAGGGAAGCCATGAGCATCATATCCTGGCTCCAGTATAGATTTCTCCAGCCTTTTTGTGCAGACATGGATGTACACGGGACACTGCGGTGGGCTCCCAGCCCTTGATTGGATCTTTTGGGTCTCCAGTGCATAGGCAGGCATTCTGTACTCTTCCTGCATCTGGCTTATGGGTGAAGGTTGTAACTTGTAAATGTCCTGTATTAAATCTGCTCTTTTGCAAACCACTGACTCCAGAAAGGTAACTAAGACACCTTGCAAGGATCCTGAAGGAAATACGTGTGTGGTTAACAGACTGATGCAAAGCAAAGTGTCATTGGTGGCTGAGACCAGGATGCTGTGCAGAACCGTGTGGAGGACCTCTTCTTGCCTCATCAGCAAAGTCCAAGCAGCTTAAGCCACAGCAGACCAAAGACCTTTCCATTCCACCCACAAATCCAACCTCAAACCTTGGACATAATCCTTCTGACTAGAACAAAGCTGCTTTTACCTCACTTCTCTCTACCCTCATGTTGAACCTGTTCCCTGCTTAGGGAGTGTTCTCTCTGTATATCCAAGGAGTTGTATATCCAAGTGTTGGACATCTTGTTTCTTCCCATACCAAGACCATTTGTAGGAAGAATAGAAGATCGTGTGTATTTAAGGTGTGACATTAGGAGGGATCGTGTGTATTTAAGGTGTGACATTAGCTGGGATCTTCTAATCCCAGCTATCAAAACCTCCCTCACCTCTTAGCTGATACCCGAAGGCTCAGTTTCTTTGGTCATTTCATTGGGTTGGCTTTATTTAAAGGGCAAGGCCTTCTAAGAAGAGAAGAAGTAGGTACTGAGGCATAAAAAGATGAGGCCAAGACAATTTTGCCTGGATTTGGTCCTCCTTCTGGTCTAGATGAGATCATGTTCAGTGACCCTGCTATGTTAAGACTTCACCTTTGCCTTGATCTCCTTTTTTTTCCTTTTGTTTTTTGAAGTTCTATGACTTTAAATACAGGTATATGTAGTGTAACTCCCACTACAATCAGGATATAAACCAGGTATACTGCCCCCAAACTCCTTTGCACTGTATCTTTATAGTCACGCCCCCCAACCCTGCCACTGGGAACCACTGATCTGTTCTCTATCACTATCATTTTATCTTTTCCAAATGACATATAAATGAAATCGCATAGTGCATAACCTTTTAAGAGCGGCTTCTTTCACTCAACATAATGCCTTTGAAGTACATCCAAGCTGATGCATGTTAAGCAATCTGGTTTTGATCTCTTAATATTGGATTTCCCTCACTCAACAACACGATGCCTGCCATCTAGAGATTAGCTGACTGTACTCTCTGTTGTTCAACTTTTGTTAAAGTCTGTGTTTTAGTCAGGCTCATTTGTTTGCAAGAAATACTCAATCAGCCTCACCCAAGAAAATGTGAGTTTACAGTAAAGATTCAGGGATGTCTTGGAAATCCAATAACAAGCTTCTCCTTATATTTCTTTCTGGAAATGAGAGGTGGTTTTGGATCCAAGGCAGCTTTTGGGGAGAGTGGGTGATCACTACCTCTCTCTTAGTCTCTCACACTGCTTCTCTGTGTTTATGGTCTCTGTTCTTAATATTTTTCTGACTACATACAGTGTCTACTTCTCTCTTTTGAATTCGCATAGTCTCACTTCTGCCCTGTGATTCATCGACAGTGATCCTGCTTCCAGCTGGGGCTTTTAGATTCAAATTCCTGGGGAGCTAGCTCTTTGGCTCAGCTCATCTTTCAAACAGGGCATCACAGGTCTCTGGCCATCTGATAGTCTCTGTCTGTATCAGTCAGGGTTTACTAAAGGAACAGATTTAAAAAGGCTGAAGTATCTGAGCTGGAAGGCTGCAGAGTCTGAGCTTGAAGCCTGGAGACAGATATCCAAAGATGATGGTGAAGACTGGAGCTCCTCTGAAAGAAACAGAAGTGAGACTTCCTTCTTTCCCTTTTTATTCCACCCAGACTACAAGTCTATTGGTTGGTGCCAGGCATAGCCAGGGTGGGTCTCCCTTCTTCACTAAGTCAGTCATCCCAACACATCCAGAACTGTGCTAAACAAATTCACTAGGTGTTTCTTATTCAAGTCGACATCCCAATTAGCTATCACACTGACCTTCCCTGTTTAACCACCTGGGTGCTATGCAGGTATGGTCATAGTAGCCTGGTAGAGTAGATGCCTTAAGAAGGAGAGAGTTGAGGGTAATGATTCATGGTTCTAGTGTTTTCCACTAAGAAAATACTCTTTATGGGGGATTTTTGAAAGGTCTATTCATTCTTCAGATATTCTGTTCATTCTTTGATCAAATCGGATCACAGGAAATGTGTATTTGGGTCACCTTTCTTGGCCTTCAGCAGACACCTTTCACTGAGTTGTGTTCTGTTACTCTGATGTCTCTTACTGAGAGAAATTATAAATCCCCCATTCAAATCGTGACTTCATTTCTTGTTGTTGAGGAACGTGTCCATGTACCTTTCATAGGAAGTTCCATTTGACAAGTTTGTTTTAGGGGTAAATTTAAGGGACACACTCGTTCCCCTGTTCCTCTTGAACAAAGAAGACCAGATAATGCACAGAGCTCTCTCTGTGTTGTTTCTCAGAGAACTCAATTTCCAAAAAACCAAGATTCAGCTGCAGTAGCTTCCCAGCCTCTTATGGTTTGCATATCTGTGTTCTTGGCCTTGTCTTAAGATATATCTTTAATTTTAAATGTATACTTGTTCCCTATGACCCATTTCATAATATTTTAAACAATAAATAGATACAAATGTGATCATGTTAGAGAGAACAATGGGTTGTCTAGTCCAGTTCCTAGTCCCAGGCTGCCATCTTGACTTGTCCCATTAGGACTCTTCCAATGACAAATGTCCACTGAGCTAACAATAACAGTAACAGACTTTTCAAGGTGTAGAAAATCTATATGCTATGATGCGATATATATCAAGACATATCAGCTTCCAAGAATTTACTTTCATCATCCTATTTAATCTTTGCAACACTTGTTGCAAAGATATTAGGCTAAGTTACTTAAGATCAACTAAGCATCATCTTCCTCGGGAGATACAGATAATAGTACCTTTCCTTCTATGGCTCTCATAAAGCTTTAAGGAGATCTGACACACAGTGTGACACAGTGATGACTCAAAAATATTAGCACCCTTTCTTGCTTGCCCGAATGTATTTTGTCAGTGGCCCCTCTTGTCATCTTCGGTGGACTTCGGTGCCTTAGATACGCTGTCTATGTTGATTTTAACTAAGTATCTCTTTAGTACTTTGGTTCTTTTATCTGCAAGTGCTTAACTTATTTGACTATAGCCAGGGCAGAAATGGTGCCTAACTCTTTTGCCCAGTTGCAAGCACAGGATGCTAATTCCCAGTAAATCATTTTTTTTTTTTTTAATAAAGATGAGATTTTACCTGTAAAAGTTCAGCCCTCAGTTGGGGCTGAGGATCGATTAAGGAAAGGTTTGGGATTTTGGTCAGAATGTGGTGCTGATTTGGGTGGGCCATTTGGCTTTCTTTTGGGGAGCTTATGAAAGGGCTATGCTTGGTAGAGTGGCTCAGGAGTTGGCGCTACCGAACTGCCCTGCAGGCATCTACGGAGGGACTCACTGATGCTCCTCTGATAGCAGCTGCTGCTTGTACTGTGAGCCAGTTGGGAGCCGTGACGCCTTGGCTGCACCTTTTATGATCTTCATTATAATCTTGCATGGGGCCCATAAGTATTTAGCTGGAGACACTGCCCCTGAGCACCAGGGACACACAGCAGGTCAATAGCAGGTCAGCCGTTTTATAAAGCCACCAGGGGCTGCTTAGCACAATAGTACTTGACCAGGAACCAGGGCCAGGCAGATCTGAGCTGGACACTGTGATCTTTTGCACAGAGCTCAGTGTAGGGAGCCAATGAGGACCCCGGGGACACCCTCGCCTCATCTATATCTACCAACATGGAAAGAAAGAGACACCAGTTTGTTACTGAGAGAACAAAAGAGAATATTTATGTAGAACCCATGAGATTGCACTTACATTTCAGATCCCTTTAACGGAGGACTGTGGCTGCTAAGAACAACATTTCCTCATTATGAACTGTTTCCTGAACATTAGTCCCAGCCAAGCTATCCTGAGGCCAGCTGAGAGGAAGAATTAGAATGCCGGGTCTTGAATTTCCACCCAGATGATTTAGAATTAAAGATCTCAGTCAAATGCTTTTATCTCCCTTCATCTTAGACACTGAATGGCTGAGAATCTGATAGCAAAGGGGGCTTTATTTTCTAGTCAGTGACTTTGACATCGAAATTTAAGTTAAGCAGGAAGTCTAAGATTTTGTACCCCAGAGGTTAACTAAGGGCAACAACTAAAACTCTGCCTGTGGGAGGCTCAGGGGTCATGGAGCCCCTTGAAGCCCCCATCCAGCCCTTTGGAGCTCCTGTCTCACTCGTTTAAACTTGAACTAATGGGGCAGGGGCATCCTTTTTTGGGGGGGTAGACTGGATGCCCTAGTCCTCAGTTTCCTCTCCAAACTTTCATTTCCTGTACAAGTTTAGATGACTTCTGTTAGGCAGCAAGCCTTGGGAAAGCAGACACCACCCCCACTTCCCTAAAAATAGGCCCCTTCTGAGAGATCCTTATTTAGAGACAGTAATACATTTACATTAGTCACCTCCCTGCAAGGAGAGGGTGAGAGAGCCGGAGATGTAAGTAATTGTACCCCTGTCCCTCCCAGACAAAGCCACTGTTGTCCAGAATCTCCAGGTAATCATCCCAACTAGACACTCAATATCCTTTATGTTTTTTTCTTTCAAGAAACCAGATGTCATAAGTTTAACATGGCCTGCAGTTCTGTGCGACACCTTTGACACCTTCTCTTCCTTCAGACGTGCCCTCTGCAGCAGCTCTGGAATCCTCCCAAGGAAAGGGATACTGCGCAAGTGGGAGAAGGAGGGGGATGAGAAACCCTGGTCGCAGGGAACAGATGTCAAGGGGAAAGAGAAAGTCACACCACAGACGAAACGAACAACAGAAAGCAGCAAATATTTGGGAACTATAGTAAAACTCCGTTATAATGTGTTGTGTAGGGCTGTAATTTTAAACTGGACTTTGGCCATGTTTGACTGTGTCCCACAGTTAGAGATAAATATTCTATTATGATTCTGTATACATACACTGTTTCATAAAACGGTGCTCATTCTTACTACATGGGATGCATGCTGATGTTCTTTTCCTCCTATTTTATCCTACCTTATCTTACCTTAATCTATGCAAATGTCTTCCATTCTATTTCATTTAAAAAATGGAATGGTAGCTACCCATTAAATTAACTTCACAATCCACTAATAGATCATAACTGGCAATTTAAAAAATAGTAGTTGGTTAAAATTCGTGGTCACAAACTTCTGGATTCGTAGACATTCAGAACCGTAGCTCATCTAATTCTAATGCAACCTCATTTTCCGAGTAAAGACACTGAGCCCTAGAGAGGCTGTAATGCACCCTCAATGGGACAGCCCATTGGTGGTAGGACCTGTGTTCTTTCCTGAATTCATGTGGTGACGTGAGAGGGAGCATGGTGTGGAGTAAAGAGTCTGGGTGGGTATTAGTAGACAAGCTCTATTTAGAGCTCCATCTCCTTAAGTCCATCACTTAAATCATTTGACCTCAGTTTCCTGTAAAGTGGAGCATTGTGAGGAACAATTAGTGAAAACAGGAGAGGCTGTGTAAGTTGCGAAAGCCAAAGGTCAAGAAAACACTCGTCCCTGTCTTTCTGGGCTAGCCTGTCATGCAGGTGTTACCTGTGCGCCTTGTGAGCATGCCACAGCAAACAGCCCTGCCCTTGGCACAAAGAAATGTTGGTGTGGTAATCAGATTCCTTCTCTTTATCATGCAGAGATACCTAAATCCTCCACTTTACCCTTCCTTTTTTTCTGATTTTTTTTTTAACTTCTTGGTTTATCTTGTCTCTTTAAAAAAGACATCTTTATCACTGTGTCTTGATTTTTGGGACTTGTTAAATTAGTCAAGGCCAGTGCATGGTCAAAATAAATAGTCCGTATAGAGATGATAAATACACTCAAAAGCGTACCACATCCTGTGGACCCTAGTCTCACTGTGAGAAATGGAAGAAAGCAGATTAGACACCTTGGCGTTCATTTAAGATGTTCCATTAGGCTCTTGACAGAATGATGATGTTCCACAAACCAGATCAGTAGGTGTGACTAAGACACGTGGATCTGGTCTTCAGTTGGTGCTGGAGAAGCACCATGTTGTCCTTTGGGTCATCCAGAGACAGAAGATTCCTCCGATCTGAGTGTAAGTACTTGTGAGAGGTCTGATGCCAGGAGAACCCATTCTTTCATGTGATGGCTTCAGATGGCATCTTGTTCATAGGTGACTTTGTCAAGGGGGAGGTTCTACTTGGGCATTCAGGTCCCCGGAGTAGGGGGCTAACTCCAGGCCTTAGGAGGAAAGGGTCTGCTGTGGGTTCTCCTGGTGTCTCTTCATACTCACTTTACCTGGCTAAGAGCTTTCAGTAGGATAGCTCAACTCACTGTGGCCTTTTAGTCACCCTGGGACCCTTTCTCTGCTCCACATTAGAAGGGGTACGAGGAACTGGAGTCCACCTCTCCAGAAACCATCATGCGTTTTAGAACCATAAGAAAAATGTGCCTGGAAAACATTTAAATAAACCCATCTGCTTCTCTCTCCTGTTTTATATTTGAAAGCTATAGCAAGGGTAAGGCTCATTTTGTTTTTTTCTCTATCAACATAAATTCTGCTCAGATATCTGGTTCAGTTTCCTTAGTAATTTATGCATTCTCAGCTCAGTGATTTTCTGCAGAACCAGCCTTTTATGAGAAACTGGAATTTTCCCGGGGAGAAAATTGGCTTCTCTGTCACTGTACTCTATATTTAGTGCGTAACCACCTGTGTGACATGACCTGAGTTTCCACATCTAAAATGAAGACACGCTGCCTGGAGAGGACATCTTTTTTGGATGGTTAAGAACATAGATTTGAGAACGAGGCTGCCGGGATTTTATCCTTACTTTCCCACTTAGCGGTGTGACCCTTAGAAAATTACTTAACCCATCTGCGTTTCATATTTTTAATCTATAAATTGATGATGATAATAATAGTATTATATCAAGAAAATTTTACGAGTTAGTACAATGCCCAGTTTTAGTAGTCGCTGTGTGCTATTTCTTATTTTTCTTACCAAAATTATCTGTAAGTTCTGCTCTAGTTTTAAAAGTTGATAATAAGATTATAGTAGTGATATTTTATATTAGAATAGCTATTTTTTGCTCATAAGACCTGTCTCCATATGTTTTCTTCCAGGCAAGGAGACTGAGGACAAAATGTGATAGTCAGTTGTTTAAGGATATACTTTAACGGAGAGCCCCCCGAGTCCAGGGCTGAGCTTTCTGCCTCCCCAGTTTCTGGCACTTTCCTCACATGATTGCCATTCAGCTGGGTTTTGCTATTTCCCTCTCACATGATTGTCTTCCTGAAATCCTCAATTATATTAAAATAGTGCCAGCATTCTGCAAGGCACTGGGTACCACCATACACTCAAAAGCATCCATGACTTTTCTTGTCCCCTTTTATTTTAATTAAGATAGCACTAGTTGCTCTGTAGTAGAAAAACACAAAATCTCAGTGCCTATCACAATAGCAATTTATGCTGTAGTCTTGTAAGGTACAGTATCTGCGTTCTTTGGTCGGTGGCCATTCAAGGACAAGACTTTATTTTTCAGGATCCAGGAGGTTTTATTCTTCTGTGTCATGGATGGTGAAAAATATCACGGAAATTTTTAAGCATGTTTTTCATATTTCAATAACAAAAGCTAGTTGTGTAGACCTACCTAGGTGCGAGGTGGGGCTGGGAATGTTGTCCCCAGTTGGGCAATAACTTCTTGACAGTACCCTGGGGGAGCATGAATTTTTGGTCACAAGCTAGTCGTTTCTGCCACACACATTCACTCTCATGCTAAGCCAAATTTATTTTCTTTCCAGGTTTTCTCTTATATTGGTCCTCTACTTTCATTCCTATAGCTACCATACTGGTTCAGGCCCATCTAATTTCACATTAGTATATTATCATAGCTACTTAAGTGATTTCCCTGCTCCTATATGCTGTACTTTTCCATTTTTCCTACATGCCACAGGCAGATTAGTCATTCCACCCTATGCTTTCAAAATGTCACTTTTCAGTAACTCCATTTAGCAACAACTCTACAACAATTGTTAGGTTTCTATCTGTGTTAGGCATGGTGCTAGATACAGAAGGGGTTCATAAATGTGTAATACTTGGTTCTTGCATTTAAACAGCTTTAAAGTAAGGGAAACTAGCATGCTTAAGTAGGCTGTGTACCAGGACATGGACTAAGCCGTAGGATAGAAGTACCGGTAAGTTTCTATTTGTGTATAGAGAAAAGGAGACATTAATTACTCAGCGAGGAAGAACCATCCTGGATAAGGGTAAAATGACTCACAAGACTTGAGAGGAGAAAATTAATGTGTACTTAATGTCTGAAACTGAGTTCAGAACTCTGGGCTTGAGTGAATTTCATTTCAGAGAGCTAAAAGGTACAATTAAAATTGCTAGGTGAATGGATTACTTTTAGGTAAATGTCTGAATTTTAAAAAAAAATTTAAAAAAAGGAGATAGGGGATTCTATCTTCTGTAGTCTAGTAAGTTTGCTATCTATATCTAGAAAAATTACAGAATTTATTACTAAGTAAAGGGGCCTGATCTGGGCTTGCTATGAAAACCATCATTGATTCCTCTCTTTTAATAAGACCAATAGAGTTAAAGACCGATGGGAGATAGAAACTGATTTTTTCTGAATTTCAGCTAGAATTTTGAGCAATTTGAATTCTTATGGAGCAGTTGGAACAGTATAGCCTGGATACTTGTGGATACTTGTATAGTTTGATTGATTGGTAAATGGATGAATAGGCATTTGGAAGGAGTTGTGGAGAGATATGTTTTAGAATCCTGTCTTTGTCCTCCCCACCTTTCCCCCTTCAAAAAAAATTAATGGTTTTGATGGAAAACTTGATTCTCAGGTTTATGGCTGATGTGAATTTGAAAGCTAAGCTCAAGTCTTTGAGGTAGTGAATTCTTCTTAAAGTTCTCTGGGTGATTTTCTCAACTTGAAGTTAGATCTAAAAAAGAAAATGAGATATTGGTCTATGTGTGACCATTTCCTTCCTTATGGACTTATCCTCTTTCAAAAAAATGGAAGCCAAGGAATTTCTAAGTATATTTTGGCTCAGTAGTGATCATATATTAAAAGTTAACTTTGTAGTCAGTGCAATTAAACCAGAAGGGTGTTCTTGCTTATTAAACTAAAAAAAAAAAAAATGGTAAAATAGAAGTTAGACCCTGAATCCATTGCTGGGTTTTCTGGAAGAAATAAGTCAACAAATTATAGTTTCCTCCATGTCTCCCTGCCCTGTACCCTGCTCCCAGTGTCTGAAGCGATAGTCTTAGAGAACAGAGTTAGTAGGAAGCAGGCTCTGCCCTGGTGAACAGAAGTTTGGAAATTCAGTATAAATGTTTTAGCCCTGGGTGTTAACTGGGAGTGTTATGGTTGGCAGTATCAGGATATGTCTGAAGGCCCAACTCTGTTCCTCTGGATACCACAAAATGAAAACCAAGGAGATGTGCTTAGCTGAATCATAGTTTAGAGGGAGTGATTAAAGTCATGCCACCACAAACCAACTTCATCCCAAGAGGAAAGACTCTAGATTGTGGGCATCTTTCACTTTTAGGCCAGGGGCTGGGGAATATGGAGTGGTTCTATGCTCCTAATAAGTGGGATTCTTTTCCTTTGTAAGTTCCTGGTGCTAATGAGTGTTTATTTCAGTTGAATCATGCAGAGGGCTTAGTCAGCAAGGAGCCATTTTTGCAAACATAAAAACAGAAAATATGTAGCCCCATGTCAAAGATGCTGTAGAGGGTGTTCCCAAGTTGAGGAGGAGATAGGAATGCTTTTGGAGAGAGGGGCATTCAAATAGCCTTTGGGTTACCAAAATGTCTCCAACTCCTGCCTTGTCATTTATAGTCTCTATGGCCTACTTAAGAGCTTGGACTTCAGAGTCAGAAAGTAAGTTTTAATCCCAGCTCTGTCTCTTAATTTAGAAACATTGAATGAATTAGTTCACATTTACTTGCCTCAGTTTTCTCAGTGGTAATACGTGGACATAATATTAAAATGTTGACAGCTGACTCCTCAAAAGGTAACTAAAAAAAATCTCATCAAACAAGCATAGCTAGGTTATTAGACTTACTGTAATAAAAGAAAGATCACCACTTGCCAAAGTCTTTAGAGTGACTCAGAAGAGAGAATGATAGTATTTATACAATGATAGTATTTATACAATCATTCTTAAACTCTTCCGGAAAATAGAAGAACAGTGTATACTGCCAAAATCTGTTATGAGGCCAGCATCAAACTGATACCAAAGTCAGAAATACATCATAAGAAAAGCACTCCTGATGACCATATTCAAAGATGTTCATTGAAAACCAAATTCAATAGCACATTAAAAGGATAATATAACAGCGCAGAGTGTGATTTACTCCTGGGGTGCAAGGATGATTCAACACATGCAATTCAATCAATGTGATATACCACATTCACATAGAAAATGATAAAACTACATATTTCGGTAGATACAGAAAAATCATTTGAAAGACTCAATATCATTTCACCATAAAACTCATGGCAAGTTAAGCATAGAAAAAACTTACGTCATAGATAAAGCCCACACATGAAAGGTGCACTGCTAACTAATGTCATTGTACTCAGTGGTGAACACCTGACCTTTCCTGAGAGCTGAAATAAGGGAAGGATGCTCCTTCTTGCCACTTCTATCAGCACCAGGAGAACCAGCCAGAGCAGCTCAAAAAACAAATAAAAGGCACCTAAGTCTGAAAGGAAGAAGTAAAATTATCCCTATTTTAAAATGACATGATCTTCCACATAGAAAACCCTGGAAAGTATACAAAAAAGTTAATAAAAGAACTAATAAGCGAATTCAGCAAAGGGATACAGGATACAAAAACAAGTCGTATTTCTCTGTGCTAACAACAAATTATCTAACAAGGAAAATTTAAAAAATTCTATTTATAATAACACTGAAAGAAATAAAATATCGAGGAACAAACTAAACCAAAGAGATAAGACGTGTATACTGAAAACTATAAAACATTGATGAAACAAATTAAGCAGACACAAATAAATAGAAATATGGTCTGTGCATATTGATGACATAAACTGCCACGGTTAGAATGTCTGTACTACCCAAAGTCATCTATGGATTCAATGTGTTCCCTACCAAAATCCAAAGGCATTCTTTACAGAAAAAAAAGAAAAAAAGAATCCTAAAATTCATGTGGAACCATAAAAGACCCTGAATAGCCTGAAACAACTTTGAATAAGAAGAATAAAGCTGAAGGCATCACATTTTCCAATTTCAAAACATTATTACAGTTATGCAATCAAAACAATGTGGTAATGATATTAAAACAGATATATAGACCATTGGAACAGAGCAGAGAATGCAGAAAT
>PVJO010031971.1:0-13731 GCA_004026905.1 Hystrix cristata
CTGGGGATAGAATTCAAGGCCTGTGCTTGCTAGGCAAGTGCTCTACCACTTGAGGTAAATCCCCAACCTCCTAAGGTAGAATTTTTAAAAGGCAAAATCTGAATTTATCAGGCAAAGGAATATTCTCCTGTAATGCTGGAGATTAAACCCAGGGCCTTGTGCTATACCTAAGCTACATCCTTAGTCCATATTTTTTTTATTTTTTTAATTTTTCATATTTTTTATTTTAAAACAGGGTCTTGCTAAGTTGCCCAGGCCAGTTTCTAACTTGTGATCCTTTTTTTTTTTTTTTTTTTTTGGAGATAGTATCTCTCTAAGTAGCCCAAGATCCAGGCTGGCCTCCACCTCAGGGTGCTTTTCCTGCCTCAGCCTCGAGAGTGCTGGGATTATATGCATGTGCCACCATGCCCACCTAAGAAAGGAAATGATTCTCAAAAATATGAGAAGATACATAGCCTCACTTGCAATGAAAAGGAATATGAATAAAATGCTGAGATTCCACTTCTTACCTGTCAGATTGACAACAGTCCAATCTGACATTCTGTTAAGAGTCTGTCAGAAAAGTAAGTACACAGATTTGGGAATAGAAAATGGCACAGTTGAAAAGTCCATGGAAGGGAATTTCACAAGATGTAATAAAATTACATGTGTTAGTCAGGTGTGGTGCTACTCTGGAGACGGAGGCACCAAGTGCTGGGTTACAGGCATGTGCCATGTATTTACCTCTCAACTTGGCAATCCCACTTCTAGGAATGTACCTTGAATACACACATCCAAGATGTGCCACAACATATGCACAGGATTGTTTGTGAAGTATTATGTGACAGTTAACTGTTGGGTCAGTTTGAGTAAAAGACGCCCAACTGCTTGGATTAGCATAGTCCTGGGGGTGGCTGAAGGGATTTACTGACAGCAGAAGTGTGTGTGAGTGGCACCCGCGAATAGGCTTGTAGTCTAAATGGAAGAAATGGGGACAGAAGGAAGGGTCACTGCGGTTTCTTGAGAAGAGCTCCAGTCTTTACCATCACCACTGGACATCTGTCTCCAGGCTTCCAGCACAGACCCTTCAGCTTCTGATAGACTCCAGCGGGACTCTACAATGAACTCTACATCTTCCAGGTTTGACTGGCCTGTTGGATCCTCTAGCACACAGACAGCTGTGATGGTTGACTGATTGTGTCAACTCGTAAGAGAAGTTTAACTAAATTGGCTCAGCGATCCCACACCCTGGGTGTAGAAGATGCACCCTAGGGCGGCTTGTCGCCTGGATGGTATAAAAGGGAAATGAAGAGGGATGCATCGGTTTGGTTCCTTCAGAGGAACTCCACCTTTTAGTTGGACATAATCTCCTGGCTTCTAACACAGACTCTTCAGTTTGCGTCGCAGACCTGTTGGGCTCCGGATAGGAACTCATATGGGACAAAGCAGTGAGCTCCAGACCTTCTACTGGACCCTTTGGATCTCCAGTGCGCAGACGGACCCTCTGCTCTCTTCCACCTCAGACTTCGTAGGAAGCCCTTGTAAGCCAATCTGTAACCTTTTATATATTCGTATTCTTATATCTGTTTCTCTAGTGAATACTGACTACTACACGGCCCTTCTGCATTGTTCCACACTTTGGAAGCCTACCTTGTAAATTATATCTGTTTCTCTAGTGAGCGCTGACTGATGCATATTATTTGTATAGCACTCAAGGAAAAACATCAAAGTGGAGCAGCATTGGCTCAGGGCATTAAAAATTAAGTCAGAGTCAAGCAGTGGCACATGCTTGTAATTCCAGTACTCTGAAAGGCTGAGACAGAAGGATCGATTGCAAGTTTGAGCCCATCCTGGGCAATTTAGACACTTGGGGAGACTCTGCCCCCCACCCACAAAAGGCTTGGGACGTACTAAGTGAGAAGGCCTTGTACTAAGGTTCAATCCACAGTACAGAATAAAAAAGGGATTGGAGATTTATCTCAGTGGTAAAGCACTCGCCTAGCAAGCGCAGGGACCTGAGTTCAATCCCCAGCACCCTCCCCCGCAAAAAGCATCTACAAACCTATGTGCCACGACCTAGTCCAACTACTATGGGCTGTATTTCCTCCTCCCAACCCCGGGTAAAGTTAAAAAATGACTGAGACCATACAAAACTTTTGTTTCTTTCCGAGACACGGTCTCGAACTCTCAGCGATCCTCGAACTCGCAGCGATCCTCCAGCCTCAGACTCCCCAGTGTGGGATTACAGGCATGCACTACCACCCTCGCTTTATACAACATTTTGACGGACTCTTAAATCTCTTAAATTTGAGAGGCATATAATCTCTAGCATTGCTCCTAGTCAGTTTGAGCCGAACTGATCAGCAGTCAGCCTCAAAGCTGCTCAGGTACGAAAAATTCCAAGAAAGCGCAGGACCCTCCAGGTCAATAGCTTCCCGCCCTACAGCCAGTTGCGACCAGCAGCGCTACCGCCGCACCGGTGACGTCAGTGCGTGCATCGAGCCCGCCCACCGGGGAGGGTCTCTGCTTCTGCGCATCCGGAACGAACGGCGAGTTGCACCCTTATCCCCGCCCCCTGCCCCGGAAGTTAATTCATAAGCCACGCCTTTCTTCAGCCCTCAGGGGCGCAGCCATTTTAATTCATAGCTGAGTGGGTGGCGGCGGTTGGTGTTAGCAGTCGGGCTCCGTTGGGCAGGGGGTAGCTTCACAGATTTAGGGGTTGTTTTTAGTTTAATTTTTCTTTTCTAGCTTCCTGTCGCCGGCTAGTGCGCAAGTTGTAACCCGCTGAGGCCATGTCAGGCGACGGAGCCGCGGAGCAGGTGAGGAAGGAGAGTGGTGGGGCCTCGTGGCGACCTCCTCTCTCCAGGTCTGCGCTCGTCGGAGTTCTCCAGCCATGTTCACAGGAGGAAGGAGTCGGCGCTCCAGTGAACACGAGGGACGGGGTGTGAGAGAATGGTGGGAATGGGGGACGTAATCGGACTGTGGTTTAAAATTGTGTGCGGAACTTCCCTGTTTTGGGTGTTAATGTGAATAGTTTAGACAATAGTCGGGTGGTTGCTTCTTGCTGTTTAGATTCAGGGGAGTACTCCGTCTTTTTGATATCCTTTTGGTGTTGGAATGATTAGGAAGGGCTTATTGTGACGCACAGTATTATCTTCAGTTTTTAAAAACTTGGCCATGTTTCCTCCGTGTCTCCCCCACGGGAGGAAATAGAGAGGTTACTAATTTGAGAAATAAAGAGACGAAACTCGTCTGGAGAAACACCCTTGGAAGAGCGAATGCCGAGAGAGGCGGTCTAGAAGTAGAGTGCGGTGATGATGAGGTTTTGGGGAATTTTGTGGCTTGCTTTAGCTTCCTTCTGTTTCTCTTTTCTAGCCATATTTCATTTTCGTTTTTGCGGCTACACATAGACTTTGATAAATCGAAAGCGAGAAGTGTATTTTGGTCATTGTAAACAAAACATTTTCTTGAGTAGTAGCTATGAGTGACGTATAGGTATTTTATAATTCAGATTTTTAGATAAACGTGATTTGTGTCTTTTGCTCTTCATATATTGGATTTTGTAGGGTCGTATTCATTTTTTACTGTGAAGGAGGAAACTGATTTTATTAAATGTCATTAAATGTGTTTTTCGAGTTTAGTCCTGTTATGTTTAGATGAATACATTGGGGTTTCCCCCCGCTTGGTGAATACAGTTTTTGAAATGGAAGCTGGCTAGCCTACAAAGTCTCAGTTTCCCGGAATTTCCTGTTGCTATGGCAACGAAATACACTTAGGTTTTAATTTTTCAAGTCCCAGTGTTGTAACATAGAAACTATGATTGGAGGCTGATGGAGATGAGGTAAAATAGAAATATTCCTTATTGGGTAGTCTGGGGAACTAAATTTCATTTTATTGGGATAGTTGGGTTAAACTAGTGTTTAAATTTTATATAATGTTAGGATGCCCAAGAATGCAAAGTCTTTATTACGTCGCGATTTTTGTTTTACCCACACTTTTTGTTAAGTGAGTTTTGTCATTTGAAAGTGAAGTAGTAGTATATTGAGGTTTCATTGAATACTTTCAAAATTCGTTGTTGATTCTTAAATGTAAGATTGTAAAGACATAGAAATGTCATGATTTTGAATATTTTGGACCAGTGATGTTTTAATGTAAGAGAGAAATGGTGAGCCAGGTGTGGTGGTGCGTGCCTGTAGTCCTAGCGCTTGGGAGGCTGAGGCAGAAGGGTAGCCACGAGTTCGACACCAGCCTGAATTACAAAGTGAGACCCTCATCCTGTCTCAAAAAAAATGAGGAGGGATAAATGGTGATGAAAACTCACGTTTTATTTTGTGAAGAAAAGAACACAGAAAAGTTGAAAGAAAAGTGTAATGTACACCAAGAGTACAATTTATGTGCATGCGTGTGTGCTGCCGAAGCTTGCAGAAAGTTTTCACCCAGAAGCAACAATTGTTTAAGGTTTCACCATAGTCTTGTGTCCCCCAGAGGTCCAACCCAGAACCTCCAGCATGCTAGGCAAGTGCTCCACCACTGTTAGGCTCCCAGACCCTGTCATATTTTCTCCATATACACTGTTCTGAAAGTAAGTCCTATTTCAGCATTCTCTTATGTAAGGACATCAGTGCTGTTACGTAATACTGTACCACTATCCTACCCAAGAAAACGGTAATACCGTGTTTCCGCCTAATGCCTGTATCAGACTTTCTCAGTTGTCCCAAGACTGGTTTATAGTTTGTTTTTTAAACTGTGATCTAGACTCATATTGAATCATTTATTTGCTTATGTCTCTTAAGTAGCCCCCTGTTGCTTCTCTCCTGACATGGTATTGTCTATTGGAAGTGTCTGAAACACTTAGAGAATTTAGCACTTTCTGGGTTTGTTTTGGTTTGGGGAGAGTTTTATGGTGGTTTCATCTAAACTTGTGCCTTCATCTTCTGTATTTCTTTTTTTTGGCGCTGGGGATCAAACTCACAAGGCAAGAACCCTAACCACAGAGCTAAATCCCCAGCCATCTTCTGTATTTCTTGAAGGCTATATTTAGATTTATCCTCAGCCTTGGTAATACTCAGGTTAAATATTTTTGGATAGAATATTTTATATTTATATAGGTATAATTTTTTTTTAGGTATAATATTTTATATCTTTACTACAAATGGCTTCTTTTTTGAGACAGGTTCTCGCTATGTAGTTCAGTCAGACCTTGAACTCACTATGTAGCCTAGGCTGGACTAATGGTGATCCTCCTGCCTCAGCCTTCTGAGTACTGGGACTACAGGTGTGTGCCATCACGAACCTGGCTAGAGGCATTTCTTGCGGGATTATTCCACTTTTAACCATTTTTTTAATGGTTAAATTTGTTCACTTGCTTAGTGTGATGACTTTTGGTTCTTTTTACTTTAACTTTTTGGGTCTCACTATGTAGTCTTGAACTTGAGATCCTTCTGCCATTCCTGGCTTCACTTTAACTTTTTTTCTAGTACTGGAGATTGAACCCAGGGCCTTCACGTGGGATATATTCCCCAGCCGTTTTTTGTTTTGTTTTGATACAGGATGTTGCTAAACCCAGACAGGCTGGGTTTGAATTTGTAATCCTGCCTTATCCTCTAAGAGTGCTGGGATTACAGATGTGTACTCTCATGCCTGGCTTGCTTTAACTTTATAACAATATGTTTAAAATATGTAAATGAGTAGTATAATGTATTGTATGATTATAAGAGGATTAATTTATACCTAATCTTTTCTCCAGATCTTCACTTATTTCCACCATCTCCATTACTGTACATTGAAGTAAATCGCAGATGTTGTGTTATTTGACTTTAACTGAAGTAGTGATTTTTTTTTTTTTTTTTAAGTTTTTTTGAGAGGGGGTCTCGCTGTGTAGTTCAGGCTGGTCTTGAATTCACTTTGTAGTCCAGGTTGGCCTCAGATTTGTGGCAGTCCTTCTGCCTCAGCCTCCTGAGTGCTGGGACACTACTGTGCCTGTCAGTAGTGATTAAATAATACCTCAGAGAGTGACATGATTTAAACTGGGCGCAGTGGCACATGCCCATCATTCCCCATTTCAGGAGACTGAGGCAGAAGGATCCAAAGTTCAGTCCATACTAGGAAACTTGGTAAGACTTTGTCTCAAAAATTTTTTTAAAAGGGGTAGGAATGTAGGTTAGTGATAAAGTGCTCCTGTGTTCAATCTCCCGTGTTCTCAAAAAAAAAAATTGAGTGACATGATTCAAAATATGAATCACCTGTACTTTGGTGTATATAAGTGAAAATCTGAAGGAAAAATGTGCGTAAAATAACCTAAAAGCATGGATCAGAGAAACTAAAGAAAACTAAATAATAAGAAAAAAAATCAAAGACTCATCATGGATTCTCTTAGAAAATTGACAAGGGGTGGACAAAGATTCCTGCAAATATTTGTGGTATAGATATCTTTTGGCCTTTTTATTAGAATTAGAACTGTAAGTTTGTAGAATAAACCTGGTAATATTTTAAATTTGTTAGTAAAGATACAGATAGTTCAACTTTTTGTACCAAACTTTGTGCCCTCTGAAAGAAAAGAATGACCCTGGATGAGGAAAATCACTGCCAATGCCTTTTATTCTTGTAAGGAAGTTCAAGTTTTGTATTAGTCTTTTAGAAGGTCCTTGTTTACTATTTTTGCCTGCTTGATCTGGTTTCTGTGTAGAATTACAGCTATAATTTTATTTTATATGTATTTCTTACTGTTTGGTTCTGCGCCACCCCCTACACCCTGTTTTAAATGGTACAGTTTTGAGCAAGATTTTTGTATTTTTTTGGATATAGGGTCTGGCTGTGTAGCTATGTAGTTCAGCTTGGTCTTGAACTTGCAGCAATCCTCCTGCCTCAGCCTCCTCTGAGTGCTGGGATTACAGGCATAGGCTGCCACACCTGGCCTGAGCAAACAAATCAATCTTGTTTTGGGGTTTTTTTTGGGAGGGAGGTGATGGGTGTTGAACTCAGGGCCTTGTGCTTGCTATGCAAACACTCTACCACTTGAGCTAAATCCCCAACCCCATTGTTTTTGGGTTTTTTTGAGGCAGGGTCTTGCTGTGTAATCCAGGCTGGTCTTGAACTATGTAGCCCAGGCTGGCCTCAGACTCACGGAGATCTTCCTGCCTCGGGCCCCTCCGCAGCCTGTGGCGTCCCCACCCCTCACCCCTGTAACCCTGTGCTGGGGTTACAGCCGTGCACCACTACAACTAGCTAGACAAATTGATCTTAATTGTTAATATTATTTGGGAAAAGTGGACTTTGGGAAAGACAGTGTTCCTAAGAGCAGTTGATCTGTGCTTAGAATTGGTTTTCTTGGAGGTATAACAGAAACTGTTAGGAGAGATTGTGTTCCTTCCATGTTAGGTTGATTCAGAGGATACAGGAATTTATATCCCAGATACACGTTTGGAAGGGCAAAATTGGTATTTGGATTTTGGACCTATTAATTGGACAATTGTCAAAACCAGTTCATAGGTTTAAGCTTTTCTACTGTCTCTCAATCTATTTCTCTTTTGACAAGACCTAATATGAACGATTGGTAATGCTGTAAGAATTGTTCTAAAAGGGGATTTGAGTCAGCAGTTGTTTAAACTTTTTAGATTAGTGGACGATTTAGGATATACAGTAAATATTGATTAAAATTGGAAGGAGAAAACTGTGCCTTAATTAACGATTTTCTAATGTTTGACTTAGCGAGTGAGTGGCCTAGCAAATGAGTATCTTTGCTACTTTCGGCTGAAAGAACTTCCTTCATCAAATTCCAGAAAGTTAAGATTTTTATTTTTGCCATGCTGGGGAATCGTGATATCTGTGTGCTAAGCACTGCTTCACCACACAGTTACCTATGTTCTCAGCCCTTTGTATTTTGTAGCCATTTGTTTCTTAGGGGATGAATAAGCAAATTAAATGAGCAAATATGATAGGTATGATTTATTTCAATCAACACCTTATGCTTAAGTTTTTTTAGCTTTTTGTTGAAATGTTTAGAATTTTAGTCTTTGTAAAGGTTGAAAGGGATTACTGCTCTGTAATGCAAGGTACATGTTCAGTTTTGTTAAAAAAAAAAAAGTAGCTGCTTTAGTAAAGGAGCACAAAACTAAGTTGGTATCCAGTCCTAATGTGACGCACGTCACATAGAATATCCTTTGGGCATATAAATTAGCTTGGTTAAGTTAAGAAAGTCTTACAGAGTGCTATTCTGGTACAGTTTGAAGAATTTACGGGACAAGCTAACTACAGAGGGAGACTTAGGCTTCACATATGTAGTATGTGCACTTTTCTTAATATTTTTAGCAAAAATTCAATTAGAATGATTTGGGTCTGAGGCCACCGTTAACAAGTACTTGACTTTGGGATGTAGGTTAATGATGGTTGTTAGGCAGTTTTGATGTGCGACCTTAGAATGTACGTGTGTAAACCTATAGCCTTTTAGTATGGTGCTCCTGGGACCACAGTGAGCAAAGCAACTAAGAATAAATGAAGTACAAGAGGAAACAACGTAATTAAGAGACTGGGGAAGAGTTGTGAGGGCATAGCTTAGTGGTAGAGAGTGTTTGCCTAGTGTGGGCAAGGAGACCTTATTTATGTAGGTGGCTGCTACCAGTCTGACAGACAGAGTCTTGTTATGCATTTCAGGCTGACCTCAAACTCAGGGTGATCCCCCTGCCTCAGCCTCCTGAGTGCTGGGATTGCAGGCATGCACCACCACACCTGGCATACAGTAAACTATTTAAATAATTAGTACCCTCCAAAATGATAGCTGTGCATTGTTAAATTTGTTACTATATGTGTAGTGTAGTAAATACATAAACTGGTAACATGGTTGTTTATCAAGTATTATACATAATAGGTAATTGTGTGTGCTACAGCTATACTTTTCTATGACTGGCAACCAAGTGGGTTTGTTTATACCACTATCACCTCAGACATGTGAGTAATATGTTTATTACTGTGGCCAAGATGTCACTAAGCTATAGTGAATCGAATTTTTCAGTTCTGTTGCAGTCTTAAATTGGAATTGCTGTAGTGTAAGACATTGATTGAACTGCCCTTATGCAGTGCATGACTGCATCGGAAAATGAAGTCTGTGGCCCATTGTGTCATGATCAGTTAAATGATGTATAGATGGAGCTGAGTGTGGTGGCCCACGCCTGTAATCCCAGCACTCTGGGAGGATAATGCAGGAGGATTGCAAGTTGGAGTTCAGTCGGGGCAGTTTAGGGAAGCCCTGTCTCAAAATATAAAAAATTTTAAAAGGTCTGGTGTAGATCAGTGCAAAGGCTGTGGGTTCAATCCTCAGTACTGCAAAAATAAATTAATAAAAGTATGACTGTCCGGTTACCAAACTATTGTATCAGATTCTACAAGCAGGATTGAGAATCTTTATTTCAAACAGGTACCACAATTGATTCTCATGTAAAGGAGAGCTTGTAAACCGAGTTAGGAAGGAGGAGAACTTGACTTTAAAAGTTGTTTTTAAATACATTCTTGATAAAATAAATGGGAAAAATTACAGATTATTTGAGAATATTTTACTGATAATCCTCTTCCCCCAGCTGTGTGTGTGTGTGTGTGCGCGCGCGCGTGCATACATATAGATGTATCTGTTACAACTATTACAACTGTTAGAATTCATTGGAATAAGACTATTCTCAATTTCTTTTTTTTAATTCTCAATTTCATCAGATATAATGATATATTTTTCAAATGAAAAATACAGTGACTTGTGGAGGAAGTATACCCAACTGGGAATTAAGAGGCAAAGTTTTTGTGTTAATTCTGCCACAGTTTAGCCTTTTTTTTTGTGCTGGAGATTGAACCCAGATCCTTAACACTGACCCTGGTCCTTTTTTTTAAATATTTATTTTGTTTTGAAACAGGGTTTCACTAAGTTGCACAAGCTGGGCTCAAACTCAACAATCTTTCTGCCTCAGCCTCTTGAGTGCTAAGATTACAGGCATGTTGCACCATGCCTAGCTTTCATTTTTATTTTTGCCATGTGAGTGAACCCAGGGCCTCACACTTGTTAAGCACCCTACCACTGAGCTACTTTGTTTTGTTGTGTTGGTTTTTTTGTTGGTTGGTTGGTTTGTTTTGTGGTACAAGGGTTTGGACCTAAGGTCTTTGTACTGCGTTTCATTCTCAGCCCTTTTATTTTTATTTACTTACTTTGTTTTGAGACACATCCCCAAATTGCCCAGGCTAGAGTTGAACTTGCTTGCAATCCTCTTGCTTGCCTCAGGCTCCTGGGTAGCTGTGATTACAGATGTGTTCCACCAGCCCCAGATCCTTATGTTATTCTTCTAATCATTACTGCAGTAGTGCCCATCACTTTTCTATTAATAGCTCCCTAGTAAAAATTAAGAGCCCATATGAAAGAGTTTTGATGTTAAATAAAGTTCACCTCATGGAGCTTTCTCAAGACTACATCACCTGTCTACAGTTACGAAAAGGCTTTTGAAAAAAGTGAGCCTCCCTTTTCCATACATACATAACTGTAAGGCTGAATTTTCTTCATGTACTTCATTCAAAACAGTATATTGCAATAGATTGGAAGCAGAAAAGAATAATGTCTTCTGCTAGACAGTAAAAAGATCACAGAAGTGTAAAACAGCGGGCTAGCCTATCACTCAGTGGTAGAACACTTGCCTAGCCTGTGTGCAAAGACCTGAGTTTGATCCCTAGCACTGCAAGAAAAGTGAAAACAGTGCCATTCTTTTACAAAATGTGTTTGTGTTGGAAAATATATTTTCATAAAACATCAGCATTTACAATGTGTATTATTTTTAATAAGTGCTTCGGTTCTTCAATCCCCAGCACTGCCCCCCCCAAAAAAGAAAAAAATCAAAACAAAAAACCCAAGAAGTTTGAGAATTGTTGAACTAGTGCTTGGGGCCTGTGAATCCAAGGTCAAATGTTCTATTTCTTTTGTGAAGTTAGCTAGCTTCATATAACAAATAACAGTTTAAAAATGCAAAGTGACCGATAAGCCCACAGATTGGGTGAAAATTTTTGCAAATATGTCTGTTAGAGACTTCTGTTTCTAATGTATAAAGGATTCTTGCAGTTCAATAATGAAAAGAGCCCAATTTTAAAATAAGCAGTGGGCCCCTTGCTTACCTTGCTGCCTGTCTGCCATGTCACTCTGCCTTGGATCCAGCCAATTGTGAACTGAAACCTCTATGAACTGTGAGCCAAATAAACCTTTCTTCCCCTAAAATAAAATAAGCAATGGGCCTGAATAGAAATTTGCTGCCAAATGTAGAAATTGCCAGTGAGACCCATGAAGAGATACTGAATGTAAAGGTAAACCCCAAACACAGTGAGGTAGATACTACTTCACACCCACTAGTATGACTGTAATCAGAGCGGATAATGTCAAGTGTTGGTGAGACTGTGGAGAAATTGGAATCTTCTTACATTGCTAGTGGTAATATAAGATGGTCAGCAGTTCTTTGATATTAAACACAGTCACCATATGATTTAGCAGTTAAGTTTCTAGTTATATACCTAGTAAAAAAGAGTACACAAAATGAACTTCACTGAAAAACTTTATTGTTTCTAGTAGTATTCATTAATAATGAAAACCTTGAAACAATTCCACATCCATCTGCTGATAAATACATTAAAGGTAGGATATCAGCCAGGTGTGGTACACACATGTAATCCAGCATTCTGGGAGTCAAAGGCAGGAGGATTGCAGGTTCAGGCCCAGTCTGGGCAGTTTAGCAATTTGGCAGATCCCTGTCTGAAAATAAGTAAAAAGGGCTGGGGATGTAGCTCAGGGCAAATGCCCTGGATTCAATCCGCAGTGCCATTAAAAAACAATAAAAAAAAAAAAAGGTTGGGCCTAGTGATGCATGCCTGTAATCCTAGCACTCCAGAGGCTGAGGCAGGAAGATTGTTGCAAGTTCAAGGCCAGCCTGGACTATATAATGAGAGTCCATCTCAAAAAAGACCAAAACCAAATACAAAGACATAAAAGAGTACTAATTAATGCTACAAAATGATTTTAAGGTATTATTGCTAATTGAAAGCCAGAAATAAAAAATTTCATAAATAGAAAACATTGAATTGTATATTTTATTTTATTTTTTTAGTGCTGGGGATCGAACTCAGGACCTTGTTGCTTGCATGGCAAGCACTCTTACCACTGAACTAAATCCCCAGCCCCTGAATTGTGTATTTTAAATGGGTGAGTTGTATGGCATATGAATCATGTCTCAATAAAACCATTACTACAGAAGAACTTTAAAAGGTGAATCACATAATACACTTTCTGCAGACGTTTAGCCAGTTAAAAGAAACAAAAAACAATTTAACGAGTTGTATATGTGTTATTCACAGAGATAATAATTTGAAAATTCAATAATTGACAATGCAATTGCCTGAGATGAGCTGAGCTTTTGTTCTGCTCCATTCTGCTGCTCATTAACACTTCTTGAGATTATATTGGAGTCTTAAAAGTCTTAGAGGTTAGTGAAAGGCAAAGCTGGATTTGGTCGTTTCCTCCCCCTCCTCCTTTTTCTTTTGGAGATTGAACCCAGGGGTTTGTGCAAGCTAGGTAAGCATGATCTACCTGTGTCTCCATCCTTTTTTGGGGGGTGGGTAGATTGCTGGGGATTGAACTCAGGGCCTTGCGCTTGCTAGGCAAGCACTCTACTGCTTGAGCTAAATCCCTAACCCTGTCTAGCCTTTTTTTTATTTTGCAATAGGGTCTCTCTAAATTGACTGGGCTGTCGTCAAAGTTGAGATCCTCCTGCCTTAACCTCCCCATTAGCTGGAATTACAGTCCTGCACCATCTCACCCGTGGCTTGATAGTTTCTTACGGTAATAAGTTGTTGGCATGGAAGCAAGGGACAGCCAACTGTTACTTTGCTATGCTAAGCAGAGTTACTTTGGTACGCTAAGCAGAGTTTACCGATGAGCACTGAACACTTGCCCTGAGTTTTCTTACAGTGACCTGTTCCTTTGCTTTAGCAAGGGTCAAGCAATAATAATAAAATTTCAGTTCTTATAGAAGCCCAGTCTCTCTTTACACACACACACTCACACACACACACACACACACACACACACACACACACGGAAATTGTTTAATTTTCTTTTATCCTATAACAATAAAGTAACCAGTCCAGAAGACAAAAATGCTGTGTTTTCAACCTTGATCACCCTATTCCATAACTGAAAAAAGGCTTTTTATTGTAGGAGTTAAATGTGGCCATAGGTTGCAGGGGTGCACTCTTGGCTGTTTTGGTTAGCTTCTTTTGTTAATGCAGTTGATTGAGAACTATTGATAAAGCTTTTTATTTATTTAATTTTTTTATAAAGGTTTTTTTTTTTCCCCATGGTGCTGGGGGTCGAACTGAGGGCCTTGGGCTTGCTGGCAAACACTCTAACCACTGAGCTAAATCCTCGGCCCTATAAAGATTTTTTTAAAGAACATTTAATATACCCTTGGTCAGAGGAAATATCTTTAAGGTGTCTGTGGTAAAATTTTAGGGACTCCATGAAATCTTTTTTTTTTTTTTTTGTGGGAGTTGCTGGGGATCAAATTCAGGACCTTGTGCTTGGTAGGTTGCTAGGCTAGGCAAGTGCTCTCTACCACTTGAGCTAAGTCCCCACCTCCAGGACTCCATGAAATTGGAAAAACTTTTTACTAAATCTGGTGTCAAAATCAAATATTTCCTTTTATTATTAAAGTAGCCCAGAAACTGATAGTAATGTTAGGAACAGCT
>PVJO010031972.1:0-15631 GCA_004026905.1 Hystrix cristata
GCTGGACTTGAACTCACTACGTAGACCAAACTGGCCTCAAACTCACAGCGATCCTCCTGCCTCAGCCTCCCAAGTGCTGGGGTTACAGATGTGTGCCACCACACCCGTCTGGTGCCCATTTCATAGACATAGAAGCTAAAATTCTTAGAGGTTCAGAATTGTGCAAAAACACATACAGCCTAATACATGGAACAGTCAGGATTTGAAGGTAGGCAATATAGCTTTATTCTTTTTTTTTTTTTTTTTTAAACCAAGAACATGTATTGGTACATTCTACATACAATGGTCACATTCATTACATTTATTCTGTACCTATACATGATGCATCTTGGTTCTCCCCCCTCTCCCCCTCCCCTCCCCTCTGCTCCCTCCCTCCCTATTTACAGCAGGTTCATTCATCATATTCTTAACACTATATAAGACAACACCAGAAATAAACAATGAATATATATTTAGGGTCATCTTCTCTCAAAATCTAGTATTAGGTGTTATCAGCAACTAATATTTAGACAATCAATTATGGGCCAAATTTCTATTTAATCCAAAGATATTATTTTATCATACATATATACGCCCAACACACACACTTTATATTATTGATATATTTTAAAATTTAAAAAGATTAGAATTTAAAACTTTATTAAGGACTTCTGTACATTATTTCTTACTCAATATCAAATAATAATGGAATAATTAAACCCCTTCCATCAGTCAGGGTTTTTAATCTTAATTGTGGAAGCTATTTGTAAGAGAAAAACAATGTTTAGTATGTGCTGTAAGATTTTTGCCTAAAGTCAGTAAGTAAGCAAAATCAAATATTTATGTAAACCACGTCATGTGTACAAATTCTTGGTGATTTATGCTTAGATTTAAATAATTGTTATTAAAATAATAAAACATTAAAGATTAATAATAAAGAGTTATTTATTCAGACAGGATATTTGGAAGATATGTAAACCTAAAATGATATTTCTTTATTTTCACACAATAAAACAACTGAATATATAGATATGTCCAAAATGTTAAGAAAGGAAAGAAAAATGTACATATATGCATATAAATATAGATGGATATTAAATAATATATACACAGAGATACAGACACTAAAAATCCATTTTACCAAGTGAAAATTGTATTTCTCTAAAAAGTATCCAGAATTTATAACAACCTCAAATTTTTATAATCCAAAATTGTGGCACTTTCTTTATATATATTCAACAACTGTCTAGAGTTCAATAGATTCATATGACCCAAGAAAGAAGTGAGGCTAATAAAAGCGGAAATTCATTGAGTTTTGAGGGATGATGACCGTGAAAATAGAACCGCAGTGTTTCAAATTGACAGGAGAGTGTAAATCTATGCTACCAGCTCTGGATATAGACCTGTCACAGATAAAACTGTGCAGCTGGAGAGACTACCTGGCACTAATCTCATCAAAAAGAAAAAAAAAATGATTTGTGAAAAAGAATTCCTGTTCCATCACAGTATGGAAAAGTATGGAATTCACTTTTGTTTTTAAAATATTAAAGAAAAGGCAATTACTTGTTTTATTGTAACTACTTCAAGGTCTAATTCAATTTCTCACAAATTTATTTGCTATTCATTATTTTGGTTCACATCTAAGTTAATTTTGTGTTACGTATATTTCAGGTTCAGAGATGTATCTTGGGAAGTAGTTTCTGAAAAAACTCTTCTAAAAATCAGTTTGAATACTGGATTTATTTTTAACATTTTCTTTCACAACTGTGAAGTCAACAGCTAACATAGAAAAATAAAATGCTTTTCTCCTTCATGGATTTATTGTCAAATTGGTAAATTTTATTAAAATTTGACATCATAAACTGCATCTGTACCTAAATATGAAAAATAAATCTGCTTCAGTACTTTATACTGAAAGCCAAAACTATAACGAAAAATGAGTAAAGAATCATATTATAAAAAGTAACATTTGGAAAATACTGTTTGGATTGAATTAGTTTGTAAATATTTTGTAGAAACAAAAATTATATATTTGATTAATTTATGTGAAATAGGATTAGTTTTCTGTTGCCATTGTAGCAAATTACCATAAATTTAGAGATTCAACGTAACATCTTGTGGTTCTGGAAGTAGAATTCTTAATAAGATTTCACTGCTCTGAAACCAAAGACTCTCCAGAGAGAAAAGAGGTAAATTCCTTCCCTTGCCTTTTCTAGCTTCTAAAGCTGATGCATTGCACACTTCGGTTCATGGTCTTTTCCTACATTTTCAAAGGCAGTGGTGAGCACCTTCAAATCCTTCTCTGTTTCTGCCTTCACATTGGCTTTCTTCGTAGAGAGATGCTTCTGGATTAAAGCTATCCCATGCGTAGGAACCTAATAACCTCAATGGCTTTAAACACTGTGTGTCATAAACATGAGATAGGATTAATAATATCAACAAGAACAAAAATGGGGACAGGGGATTTAGAGGACAAGGGAGTGAGAAGGAAGGGAAAGGGAAAAAGATTAAAAATAAAAAGAAGCTGATTTACAGACATGTACCCATTCCCCAAGATGACTGTAAACTACATATATTGCAAATACATACTAATAAGAGATAAAATAAGATTTAAAAAAGAAGGATGTTTTTGATTTACTAGCACAACTAAGATAATCTTCTACTCTCAAAATCCTTAACTTGACCTCATCTGCAACGTTCCTTTCATCATATGAGGCATTCAAAGTTCTGGAAATTAAACCATACACTTAATGCAGGTGTGGCTTATCATTTTTCAGCTTAGCACACAGTGTTAGGCATGAATTATAGCTGCTTAGATGTGATTCTACTGTAATTTGTTTCTAAGTTACTAGCCTTAGGTATCTAAATCACTTGAAAAACAAGATGACACTTTTGTATGAAATCCATAAAAATATTTACTGTATCAAATGTGTTTTTTTATTTTCAAAGGGCTTTTTTTTCTTTCATTTCTCGAAGTATTTGTAGAAAGTATTTTATTCAAAACAACATTAATTAACACAGAAATGAAAACCACATGAGAGAAAACAAATGCTATGAGTTTATTTTTACATTATGGTCATCTTTATATATAATAAGTAAATAGATGAAAGCATGAAAAGTAGAAATACACTCCTTGGTGGATAGACTTTGAATAAGCTCTTAGAAAGTCATTTGTAATGTCAGGCATGCCTGTAACCCGAACAGTTTGGGGGGATGAGGCAGAAGGATCGCAAATTCCAGGAAAGCCTCATCAAGTTAACAACACTGTTTCAAAATTTAAAAAAAAAACGAGTGGAGATGTAGCTCAACAGTAGAGCAACCCTGAGTTCGGTCCTAGTATTGCCAAAGAGAAAGTCATTATCAGATATTTATATAAATTAATGATTAAACAAATTATAGCAATTCTACTCAATAGCATACCAATATTATATATGTTTATGGGTGAAGATAACATAAAATGTAACTACTAGAAATATATGCAAAGAAGATACACTACAAAATAAAAACTTCAGAAGTATTAGAAATTCAAAACCTCCAAAATGGACATATTTATTTAATCACTTAATATTTGAATGCTAATACTTGTGTAAATTAATAAGTTTAATTCATTTGTCCTAAAGATGCATCAGCCAATGACTAGCCATCATTACAAAACATTATAAATTGGTGCTGTATTCCTATAATAAAGAATCGGTAATATAAGTACCTATCGCCTTGAAAAATGTAAATTCTAAATTATAATACTAGCATTATAATGCTAGCATACTAGCAATACTAACATAACAGGATAAAAAGTTTCAAGTTTAAAATCAATACAGTGTAGAAAAAACGAATTTCTAATCTTTCTGTTTTAAGTGACCGCTAAAGGATGGTGAATTGCACTGAAGTGATATTCAATGATCAATTTAAATGAGATTTCATCATAACATGCAATCTTTCTTAAAATCTTCAGGGATGATTTTTTCTTAATTTTACTTTCTGGATCCCAAATTGACAAATCTTACAGGATACTAATGGAAAGGATGCTTTCATTAGAGTAAAAAGTTGCTCAATTGTTTGAATACATTAAAAAAACGCAAATATCACACTCCAAAACTCTATTACATTCACAATCCAATTTAATATTTCTTTAGCAAAAGAAGGTTTTGAAGTTTTTCTAAATCATAATAAAATAAATGCTGAACTCTATATGCAATATATTTCAACCAGGACACCGTGTATCATACATCTCAGTTCACATTTGAAGAGATAATAATGCTTTTGGTATGTCATTTTCCTATTTATTGGGCTGATGAATATCCTTGTACAACACTAACTTAAAGGAAAATAGAAAAAAGTATCTTACATGTTTAAAGTAAACTCTAAAAGACCCTTCATGGACATTCAGGAATAAAAACAACTGGAAGAGGTAAAAAATAAACTATAGCTAAATTATTCCAAGTAAGGGATGGTATTTCTTAATAACTACATTGTGTAACATTTAGTAAATTTTTACTGTTCTTTACATTATGCATATGGGTATGTTTATATATCATATTGTATATATATGAAGAATGTGTGTATATGAAGATATAGAAGGGGTATGAGTAAAGGTGTGTACACATATGTAATATGAGTGTATAAATATGGATGTAGTGGATATGGATATGTGTATATTATGGGTGTTCAGGAAGTGCTGGAAATCAAGAATGTGTGTGTGCACATATCTTTATATTTGGTTGTGCATGTGAGGCGATCATGTCAGTTGTCCTCAAACTAGTGCAATTTTATTTTTCAGGGACTATTTGGCAATACCTAGATATATTTTTGGTTATCAAATCTTGGGGGTGCTACTGATTTTTAGTGGCCAAATGGTAAGTAATTTGCTCCTAGATGCTGCCTCAAAACGTCATATAACAAATTATTCTATGCGGATCAGAATACCAGTAGTGTTAAGAAGCACTGATGTGTGTGTGTGTGTGTGTGTGTGTGTTGTGTTGTGTTGTGTGTAGTTTTTGTGCTGTGATTTTTATAAGGATGTTTTAAAACTTGCACTTAAGCAATCAACTTTTCTGTGACTTTAATGTCATAAACAAAACCCTAGACTATCTCATAATCTTCCTTTGCATCATTAATATCCAACACTCCTAAGAAAATCCCTGCTATTCTTACCTGAAAACCACCTATGAAGAAACATTTAGCACCACTGTAATGTATGATGCATAACTTTTTGTCCAAAACCAAAAAACAAATGTAACCAAACAAAAATTCCTTTTTGACAAGAAATTTTGTTTTTAGCTATTGAAATTAAACCCATTGAATTTTGTTGCCAAAATATTGTCACTCCTGTATAAGAATTATGGCATGTAACTGCAATTAAGTTCTATGGCATGTAACTCCTTAACTTCTATGACATAACTTTTTTAGGTCCATGTATAAGTTAGAAAATACAGTATTTAAACAACTAAGATTTTGAATTGTTTCAGCATTAAATAAACAATAAAAGTTTGAGGAGATGCATTTGTTTGCCCTGACTTAATGTGTTGCCATGCATATGTGTATCAAAATATCAAATTTTGTATAAATATGAATAATGTTCATGTAACAATTTAAAATAAATTAAAAATAAATTTAAATAAGAAAAAAATTCTAGCACATGTAAGGTTGATTCACTATGGAAATGTCTAATTTGTTATTATTTGTTTTATTACCACATGGATAATTTGTTATGTTTCATGCTTATTAAATCTATATATATTAGATGTGACATTATTTCAAAAATAAATTTTTTAAAGTTTCATTTCATTTTTAGTCAATATAACAATTGTACACATTTACAGGATGCAGCATGATGTTTTCATACATATATACATTATATAATGATACAATCAGGGTAATTAGTGCATCCGTCTCCCCCAAAATCTGTGGGGTTTTTTTGTAATTATAACATTGAAACTCTATTCTTTTACCTATCCTGCAATACACAATAGAGTGCGTGAAAAATGTTCTAGTATTAAAAGTACTACCACTGACTCATTATATCTGTTTCTAAGAAAATTCTCCTTTTCATCGACATCATAAACTATGTACTAAGTGGATGATTTACTGCTACCCCTTTCATTATTATTTCTTTTTTCTCTTTTTTTTTTTTTATTTTTCAGGCTTATCTTGATTAGGAAAAAAAAAAAAAAAACAAAGCTGGAGATGATATCCCCAATTTATTGCTGCATTTTTCTGGAGGCACTTTTCTGATTGAAATGGCACTAAATCCACTGGGAGGCAGAAACTCTGGATTTGATGAGGATGCAGCCCACACATCTCTGATTAAACCTTTGACTCTGTTACTACAGCTGTCAAAGTAAACTGATATGAAATATGAAAAAAGAGTGTTCTCATTTTTAACTGCCAGTTGCATTCCTATAACTCTCTCAAAATATTTTCTGTTCATTATATGAGAAGCCTATCTTCTCTGTCATAAAGTAAAATGCATACTGTAAAGAGATTGTAAACATGTCACAGAGGAGTTTGTTTATTAGTCAGATAACATGCATACTATTGTCTCACATATAAGGTTATTTTTGGCAATATGTTTACAGTTTATTTTGAATGCATTTATTTATAGTAGCTACATGCTGTCAATTTTTCTTGAAA
Source organism: Hystrix cristata (assembly GCA_004026905.1). Classification (NCBI taxonomy): domain Eukaryota; kingdom Metazoa; phylum Chordata; class Mammalia; order Rodentia; family Hystricidae; genus Hystrix; species Hystrix cristata. The sequence continues at coordinate 6,610 of PVJO010031972.1, forward strand.
TAGTGATGCATAATATCCCAGTTGATATTTATCTATTATTACTGTACATTCATACACACATAAATAAAAATACTCTTTCCTCTGTGCATTTTGAAAGAATACTAACTACATGCCTTTTGAGGGTTCAAAAGAAAGATGAACCAATTTATTTTATTTGCAGTTTGTCTACTATCTGTAATGAAATCCAAGTGAAAAATATAACCATCGAGATAGCTTTCTATCCATGTAGTAAAAAAAAAAAAAAATTACTGTTTTCTATATAAGCTAGGTGATATAAATTTGTAAAATTGATGTACCAAGATTTTTTTACTTGTCTTTTGATTTGACTAAAATGCTACAGTTTTATTCTCCTTTTAATAAACATCTTACACATGCTTTATAAAGAAATCAGAGGGAATGGACAAATCAAATTAATCTTTTGCCTTTGGACTCGTTTTTAATATATTTTTATCTGTCTAGTTTTTGTTTTGATAAGAAAAACAACACAGAAAAATGCCAAAGTCATTTACTTCCTTGGGCTACCAACAGCACATTCTTGTTTCCTTGATGAACAAAACTACTCACTCAAGGTAAAGACATTTGACATTTTAATTTGGGTCCAATAGGACGAGACAAAATAGTTATCAACTATAAATCACATATCATTGGAAAACTGTTATGATTCCTTCTATAAAGATGCATGGAATTAGATTTGTTTCCTGATCATACCATTTGTCATCAGTGTGGCGCGTCAATCATTCTATTGAGTCAGGACAGTGTTCTGGTTGAGGCAACCGGATATTGTAAAATATCAGGTGACATCACAAAAATGACTTTAAGGTAGCTGTTAGTAGATATTTTTTTCTTAATTTAAATTAGTTTTATTGGTACATTTTGGCATACATAATGATGACATTCATTATAGGGAATATGTACCTGTATATTTTAACTCTTTTTTTTCCCCTTTCCCCTCTCTTCCTTTCAATCCTTCATCCTGTCACCATTTACATTCTATTGTTTTCCATCTATTCTTTTTGATTTTTTATACCCCTTCCCTTCTTTCCCTTCTCTCTCTCCCCTGCCTTGTTCCCTTCTCATTTGAAATAGAAAGTTCTGTAGTTCATACATAACTCAGAAGTGATTTTTAATCATTGAAAAGGATGTTAATGGATGATGGACAATCCCGTGATTCATATTCCACATGAAGAAATTTGCCTACCAAATTCTGTATTGATTACCTTTCCAGAGTCAATGGTTTGTAAGAGAGCATTTAATACAGGACATTTATAAATTACAACATTCACCCACAAGCCAAATGCAGGAAGAGTGCCGAAAGTCCATCTAGGCACTGGAGACCCAAAAGATCCAATCCAGGACTGGGAGCCCACGGCACCCTCCTGCGTGCGTCCGTGTCTGCAGAGGATGGTTGAAGAAACCTTTTCTGGAACCGGGATATGATGCTTGCAGCAGAGATGAAGACCAGAGCTCCCCCGAAGCAACAACCTCTATGACAGCCAGGCCCCGAGCTTCTTCCTTGAAGAGAACAGCCGAGTTCCCTTCAGGAGAAGCAGCCACAGCAGAGCTTCTCCTGGGAAACAGACCTCCAGCTAGCTTCTAATGTCGTTCTCCTTTTTGTTGCCGGGGCAACAATCCTCAGGTGGATCCTCTACATTCAGAACTATGTCATTTCAGTCAGGCTGGGCATTCTGACTCAAGTTGACCACAATAATAAGTCCACCAGAAATTCCATGATTATATTTGCCTATTTAATTCTATCAAATTAAATTTGCCTATTTTAGCATCCTTGTTTTCAGATTCTTTAAGCCAGCTTTTGCAGTGAAAGGATAAATACAACTCCAGTCTCCTCAAATGAAACAAATGCAACCTCACTTAAGAGTATGGTCTCAAAATGCATCCATTTGTCTAGGAATATCTCTAGCTTATCATTCTTTATGGCAAAGTAGTACTCCATTGTATTAAAAAAAAACACATTTTCTTTATCCATTCTGCTGTTGATGGGCATTTGGGCTGCTTCCAAGATTTAGCTATTACAAACTGTGCTGCTATAAACATGGGTGTGCATATATTGCTGCGGTATGATGTTTTTAATTCTTTTGGGAAGATACCGAGAAGGGGAATAGCTGGGTCAAATGGAATCTCTAGACCTAGTTCCCTGAGGAATCTCCACACTGATTTCCATAGCAGTTACACCAGTCTACATTCCCACCAACAGTGGAGAAGGGTTCCTTTTGTACCATTAAAATAAAATTTAAAAAATTTAAAAAAATAGAAATAAGAAAAAAAACAAAAACAAAAACAAATGCAACCTAATAAGGAACTAATCTGTGTAGAATACTGTCATACTAAGAAACTCCTCAAAAGATTTTAACTTTACAGTGAGACTACAGATATGAAGAGGATATTTCTTTACCTATTAATAATGCATTCAAAGTAGTGTTTGAGTTAAAGTATTATAAAAATCAGCTTAATTGAATTTAGGATTCATTTCACTATTTAATGAAAATTACCTAAATTAAGAAAAGCAGAAGTGTGCAAAATAATGACAGTCATTTATATATTTTGGGGGGAACAATAATAAAATTAAAGTGGTCAAAATTACTTAATTATAATATATATCACCACTATGAAGTCATTAGTAATTGTCTCACCATACAGACACACACATAGTGTATAGTTATTATTGAGTGTTTCATTTTTAAAACTTGATTAAATATCTATATCTGTTGGTATGAATAATAATAGTTTAAATATGCATTTTTAGATCTGGAAATGTTTTCAATGTATTTCATTAACTCTGCATAAGAAAATAGAGTAAAAGATTGACTGGACAAATCTAGAGTCAAACATGTACACACTTGGTGTGTAGTAACTTGAGCATGTTACTTTGAATTCCCATATATTCCATATATTCATCTATAAAGTATGGGGAACAATGCAAATTAGACATTATTTGATGACAAAATAAGACACTGTTTTAAAACATTTTTAGGCATTAAAATATGTTAAGGTTTTAACAAACATTTATTAAATGCAAGGGATGTAGCAGAAATTATAGAAAACATTGAAAGGTATACAGGAAGATTGAAAGTAGCATATTTTTTCAGCTAAGATTCCTTCCTTCCTTGCTTCCTCCGTCCCTCACTCCCTTCCTTCGTATCTTTATTTATTTCTCTTGTTTTGGTAGGCAATCAGATTAGTGGACCCAAAGTGCCAACAGACATTGTGTAGCACATCACTTCTGTTTGGCTCAGGTACCTATAGATGAGCTTCTTGACCAAGCATGCCTGTTTCGGGGTCTGAAACACTCTTTGTATGGTTCTGTCATTTCCAAAACCCTGTAGACATCCAATTTTCAGTGATATTAGTTGACTTAAATTCTGTCCAGTATTGTTTTAGGGTAGAAGTAATATATTCTCTTTTTAATTAAATTGAACTCTTTACTACATGGCATGATGGACTATATGGCTTAGCCCTCAGCCTAGAGGTCAGGAAAGAGGAACACTTGATATTATTCTGGCACTCCAAACATTGACTCCATCCCAAAATACTTCTATTTGGTTGTTTTCTAGTGTCGTTTAATAGTGCCTTTTTTTTTTTTTTTCATTTTGTTAATAGCTTACAGTTATCTGTAGCGTAGTTTGGCTGATACTATCTTAGGCAGATAAAATGAAATTGGAAGTGTTTCAGCACCAAGATTACAAATATAACTCTTTCTTTCCAGAAAACAAAAGAAAATCTATAATGCTACTCTGAAAACATAAAATGCATGTTTCTGTTACCAAAAAGATTGTCTCTCTTTCTCTCAACAAAATATAGATTACAAAAATCAGAGCCATTGGTAATATTTCACTCATTGATCTCCAGAGTTGTACTTACAGTATAACAACTATAGTTACAAAAGAATACTCCTCTCATCCAGGAAAAAATATGACCCGTATCTGCCTCACTATGAAGAGTGGATTAACATCACATCGGGAGTTTACATCTGTCTCCTCAGATTATATTTTTATTCCTGATTTGTTGAACATCGCTGTCTAAAGCAGCACATTAGACCGCAGAGCATTCATGGCAGGGCTTTCTAAAGAGACTTCTTTGTATACTCTTCAAAGCTGGAACTGATATTCAAGGTTTATACTACAGTACAATTGTAGTGAATTAGAATACTGAAAGACTTCAGAAACTTCTGGTAAACATTTATTTCCCATGAACCATGTGCTGCTTTGGTTACTATAAACTAATACTCTGGGACTGTTCTTGGGGTATTTTTAATAAACTTGTTGGATTGGAAAACACATGGAGAAAAAAAGAACATATCATGAACCTAGAAACACGTAGGAGATGGTGAACACATTCCTGCCACCAGCCACCCACCCCATGGCGCCAGGCACTCCTTCACATAGTCCCATTGCTCCCAGTGGGAATCACAGCCTGATTCCCACCACCAGATCAGTTTTGCTGAGAGACCAGTGTAATGCATGTCTTCCTGTGTATTTGCACCTGTGCATGGAATATTTCTGTGAAATTGTCCATATTTTATTGTTATAGCTCTTCCTACTATAAGACATATTCTATTTTAATGTTTAGATCTTTGACCCACTTCGATCTCAGTTTAGTGCATGGTGAGAGGCATGCATCTAGTTTTAGTTTTCGGCATGTGGCAAGCCAATTTGTCCAGCACCATTTGTTAAAGAGGCTATCTTTCTTCCAGTGAGGATGTTTTGCTCCTTTGTGGAAGATGAGGTATTTGAGTGCATTTGGAGTTGTTTCTGTATCTTCCAATCTATTCCATTGAGCCTCAGGTCTGTCTTTTTGCCAGTACCATACAGTTTTTATCACTGTAGCTTTATAGTATAGTTTTAGATTAGGGACTGTGATGCCCCCTGCCTTTGCCCTGTTGCTTAGGATTGTTTTTGCTATTCTGGGTCTCTTTTGGTTCCAGATGAAATTCATGATTGTCCTTTCTAATTCTTTGAAGTATGTTGGTGGTATCTTGATTGGAATTGCATTAAATCTGTATAATAGTTTAGGAAGTATAGCCATTTTCACTATGTTGGTTCTTCCTACCCAGGAGCATGGGGTATCTTTCCATTTTCTAATATCCCTTTCAATTTCCTTTTTCAGAGTACTGTAGAGTACTTTTACATCTTTTGTTAGGTAGATTCCTAGGTATTTTATTTTTTTGTGTGTAATTGTGAAAGGTATATCTTCTGTTATTTCTTTTTCGGTGGGTTTGTTGTTTGTGTATAGGAATGCTATTGACTTTTGGGTGTTGACTTTGTATCCGGCAACGCAACTGTGGACAGAACCCAGACTGCATGAGAAACAATACAAAGAATCAGTGCTTGGGACCACATGCTATTAAAAAGCTTTTGCACAGCAAAAGAAATCACCAATAGAGCAAGATGAAAAACCACGGAATGGGAAAAAAAATTTTTACTAGCTATCCATCAGACAAAGGTCTAACATCTAGAATATATAAAGAACTCGAAAAAATTAAACCTCCCAAATTTAAAGACCCAATCCAAAAATGTGCAACTGAAATGAATAAACATTTCTCGAATGAAGAAATAAAAATGGCAAACAAACATATGAAAAAGTGTTCAACATCACTAATCATTCGTAAGATGCAAATCAAAACAACATTAAGATACCATCTCACTCCAGAAAGAATTGCATCTATGAAAAAATCAACCAACAACAAATGCTGTGGGGAGAAAGGAACCCTTCTCCACTGTTGGTGGGAATGCAGACTGGTCCAGCCACTGTGGAAATCAATATAGAGATTCCTCAAACAACTAGAACTAGAAGTTCCATTTGATCCAGCTAGTCTCCTACTAGAGATCTTTCCAGAAGAGTTAAAATTGTCATACCGCAGAGATATATGCACAACCATATTTGTAGCAGCGCAGTTTGTAATAGCTAAGTCTTGGAAACAACCCAAATGCCCAACGACCAATGAATGGCTAAAGAAGATGTGGCTTTTCTGCACAATGGAGTACTACACTGCCATAAAGAAGGATAAACTAGAGTCATTTGTATGTAAATAGATGTTCCTTGAGAATATACTACTAAGCAAAATAAATCAGACACTCATGAGCACACATCGAATTGTTTCTCTGATATGAGAAACCATAACTGTAAATAAGGACGAAGTAGTGTAATGGATATTGTATAAAAGGAAGATAATATATACAAAGGAGAGGTGTACCAGAAAGAGGGAAGGGGGAAAAGCAGGAAGGGAAAAAACGGAAAGGAAAGGGGAAAGGGAAATCGTGGAGAAGTGTAAATAAACCTGCTGTAAATAGGGATGGAGGGAACAGAAGGGAGGGGAGGGTAGAGGGGGGAGAACCAAGAGACACCATGTACAGGTACAAAACAAACATGTTAAATGTGATCAATATATGGACAATGTACCAATACATGTTCTTGGTTAAAAAATAAAAAATAAAAAATAAAAAAAAGAAATATTCATATAACTTATTTTTGTGTTCTACTTTATGGTTTCTAACCTTAGTATTGTGTGGATATTCTCATATTGTTACTTGATGCTTCTAGTCACTAAATTTTTGTTAGAATACAACTGCAGAATAAATTGTGTATATATTCAGTTTTATTAGAGAGTGACAATTTAAAAACTTTTTTTTCCCCCTATTTACCTTCCATAACAATGTGCGGGAGTCTTAGTTCCTCCAAATCCTTACTTTTTTTGTTGTTGTTGTTATTGTTGCTCTGTTAAATTTTAATAATTTATCTGCAGGAATATAGTGGGCATTTTACTGAGGTTTTAATTTGTATTTCCATTATGATTAATAAACTTAAATTCATTTTTATGTATTGATTGACCATTTGGATAGCCTCCTGTGAAACACTTGTTTTGGTTTCTTGTTCTCTTATTACTGCGTCATCTTTCTTTTTTATATATCCATGGATGGATTCATTTTTTTTTAATGTATTGAAAATACTTTCTGATACTCTGTGGCTTATTTTTTACTCTATTGGGAATGTCTGTTAATAAAAGAAAACTTACTTTTAGTAGACTTTACCAAAAAATTTGTTATGATAGGTGGTCTTATAAACTTTTGAAGATATATTTACCTACTACAAATTATGAAGGTACACAAGTATGTTACGGTATAGAAATGTTTTATTTTATATTTAAGTTTTTGGTATCTAATACACTGGGAGCTGTTGTAATTAGAATTTGAGTATTATTTTCCAAGATAATTTTATTTAATCAGGCTAATAAACTTTTCTTCTACTTCAAATTTAATGATTAAGGTAAGAATTTTTGTTTGAATTTTATCGTATGCTTTCCTTGCTTCCTTGAACGTTATGTGACTACTTCTAGCTAATTTTAAGTTTGTACCTGTTTTGCTTTTGTGAGGTGACTAGTGTATTTTGTTCATTGCATTTATTCTGTTGTTATTCATAGTCATTCTTGAATCTGTCAGTTGGTATATTTATGTATTTTTGAGAAATTGTCAATGTTTTTGTCTTATTTGAGCAAATTTATTTGTCTCTTTCTTGTTTTCTAAATATACATAAATGAGAACTGTTCTCAAGCTGCTCCATATCCCGCATATCTTTTTTCCTTTTTCTCCATGCTTTTTCTGTAGTTTTTTCCTCTCTACTTTATATTCTTCAAATGAGACAAATGTATTTTATTATAATCTTAAATTTAGTTTTTGTATTTTCAGTTTTAGATATTTCAGAGTTTTGTTTGTTTTCTACAATCCTGCCCAATGCTTTCTTCACACTGTCTCCGTATGCTAGTTAATTGTCAGTTTGCTTTGATGAAGAGATTCCTGGAAGTTGCTTAGGGCTGTACTCATGAGTAGATCAGTCCACTGGTGTCTGACACAGTGTGATATGGGAGGGGGCTCAATTGGAGATGGGTCATGGGGGACGTGCCTCTGTAGGTTCGTCTCTTGCTGGCACTCTTCCCCTGTGCACTGGTTTGGGGTTTCCAGGAAAAGCACAGCTTAGCTTCAGCTCACCCTTCACTATGTCTCTTCTCCGGAGTTCCCACACCGTGTGCTAAGTCCTCTGAAACCACGAGACGAAAATACACCTCTCCTCCTTTCACTGTTGGGTGTCAGGTAATTTGTCTCACCAGTGGAAAAGTTTAGAAATACGTTATGTAAATAATCCAATCGCGAGTGCACAGATTTGAACCTTGTCTTGCTTCTCTGGGAAGCCTAGTCCCTTACAGGATTGTCCTAAAGTGCACAGCCCTGTGGAGTTATGAAATGAAAATCTGTTTCAATACTAGGCTGACTCTTTCCTGGACCATGAACTTTCAATACTATCTTTCTAGGCAATCGCTGAAAGCTCCAGTAAGGTCGTCCTGTCAGTTTCTGCTCTGTAATTGGCAAACACCTTAAGGGACCCCGTGGTACCAATCACTGCTCTCAGCTCCTGGGTCCCCTTTTCCTTCTGATTCTCTGCCACTGAGATTTTCTCCTCCTGGCTCACTCTCTAATACTTTCTTTATTTTTGAAAATTTGTGTCCAGTGCTCACTTTGGCAGCACATATACTAAAATTGAAAATTTGCATCCAGCTTTTCTTATTTTGTGCTGCAGATTTGAACATAAGGCAGTTCATTTCTGTAACTGACTGTCTCACTCTGGAGAGTCCTTGCCACCATTAAGCTACTAAGGGAGTGATATTTGGCACAGCGCAGAGTTCATAAGCCTCCAGAAATAAGACTCACATCATTAATTTCGTTGCATAATTTCATAATAAATAAATTACTTCTGAATAGTTTTCAAATATTTATATGAATATGAAAGAATGATTTATACTTTGAAAAACTACAAGCTTCAAAAATTTTAGGTCATTTGACAGAGTCACTTAAAAAGGGCCATGTAGGCTAAACAAATGAATGATTTATTTATTCAAAGGCCCAACATTAGTTTTGGTTAGTACTTATGGTCACCGCAATATATAGGAAATAAATGTGCACCAGAAATGTCTAAAATTGTAGAACTTTGGTGCTATATTGATTTTTCTATAGCACAA
>PVJO010031973.1:0-13730 GCA_004026905.1 Hystrix cristata
TACACATGTAGTTTTATTGTAACAAAGCAACTTGTACACTTTGAACGTTTAAAACTGCGCATCACCTTTTCCTTTCCAGTGAAAACAAAAAAGAATTTAAAAATAAACCAACAAAATTACAATAGAGAATGTCAATTCCAAATAAGACCCTACAGGTTCTGCTGATTCTCCCATCGAGTGGCAGGGCTCAAGTCATCATTAGGAGAGAATTTTATTTTAAAAGTGTCATCTTAAACTGCAAGGATGTCCGTTAACATCACAATTAAACATGCCAAAGGAGAAGCCATGTTGTCAAATGCCCGCTTAACCCACCCAAACATCTCAAACCCACCCTTTGCTGACCTTCTATACCCCATTTTTTTAAGTTTTTTTTTTTCTTTTTTTAAACAAGAGAAAAGTAGACAGGTACATGTTGGTAAATGCTAACTGTCCATATTCACATAGAGACACAGTGTAATCTCTGAGCCCAATATACAGAGAAAGGAGGAAAAAAGCTAGAATTCTATGCACTACTACACAGGGGCCTAGCACCCTCCAGCTTCCGGCAGAGTGAAGGGAGCGGAAGGGTTTCTTTTTTCCCACAGAGCACGGTGGTGTTGATTCCATACAGTTTGTGTGGAGACAGGAGGGGATCCAAATGAATTTAGAACAGAAGGTTGCGGAGATCTTTTTCCCACTGCATTCTGCTCAAGGCATCTCTCCACAGAGTAAGTGGAGAACCATGGTGTTTGAGAAAAGAGACCTCAGGAACAGGGTGACTGAGCACAAGAGGGGGGAAATAAAGACTGCAACTTGCTCCCAGGGACTGGAGAAAATTTAAAAAAAAAAAAAAAAAAAGAAAAAGAGAAAAAAAAAAAAGAAAAGAAATAAAGAAGGTTGGAATCCATCAGTGTTCATTAGTCATCTTCTCCTTCATCCTCCTGCAAGAGAAAGTGGACAGTTAGTTTCTGAGGGTTCTCAAGCCACCCTCTTGCTTCCATACACATGGGACTCCAACGTCACAAGGCCAATTTTCTCTGGGTGCACCCAATTTTCTGAACCTGTATATTAATCTGCATCATATCAAGATTGGAACCCCAAGATGTTGTCAGATAAATTAGGAATTTCACAGCACTAACCAAATGAATCTTTGAGCACATTTTGAACCAAATAATCTAAAATAAAACCAACCTACCAACTTGACTATTTTTCTTGTTTTGGTTGTTTGGGACAGGCTCTCTGTGCAGATCCTCGAACTTGTGCCAGGACTTGTGACAACACCCTTGCCTCAGCCCCCCAAGTGCTGGGATTACAGGCATGTACCACTATGCCTGGCCAATTTGACTGTTAAATTCTGGGGCGGGAGAGACATGCCTGTAATCCTGGGACTTGTGGGGCCGAGGCAGGAGGACTGACATGAGTTCCAGGCCAGCCTGGACTATGGAGAGCCCATCTCAGGGAAAAAAAAAAAAAATTCTGTAGTTTGGGTTGGGGATGTAGCTCAGTGGTAAGGCACTTGCCTAAAAAAACAAAGCAAGCACAAGGCCCTGAATTCCATCCCTAGCACCACATCCCCGAAACAGGCCCCCCTAAAAAAAACATGCACAACTTTTCTATTTGGGAGATATTTCTGAACTTGCCCAGTTGTAGCCCTACTGCTTTCATTCTAAGTACTGGCTGGGGAATGATTAGAAGTAGGTCAGGTATGGTGGCACATGCCTATAATCCCAGCACTTGGGAGGCTGAGGCAGGAGGATCATGGCAGGAGTTTGAGGCCAGCCTAAATGACAAGGGAATGGGTTGGGGATTTAGCTCAATGGTTAGAATGCTTGCCTAGCAAGTGCAAGGTCCCAAGTTCAATCCCTAGCACCAAAAAAAATCCCCACAAAGACCCTACCTAAAAAAAACAAACAAACCCAACCCCCCCCAAACCAGAACTAGTTAAATCACTAACATGAATGAGCTTATCAAACACCTCCCTGATCCTAAACCAACAAAATTACTTATCTTTCCACAATCAGTAGGTCACATCCGCTATTCTGTACACAACCCCCAGTAATGCAATGTAATCTTTTTGGAGATTATCTTCTGGGGTTTAGCCTAATTTTCTTTACCTCTCCTTCCTCCCCTTCATCATCATCTTCATCTTCTTCACCTTCATCCTCATCCCCTTCTTCATCAATATCTTCCAACCCTTCTTCTTCTTCATCGTCATCATCATCTTCTTCTCCTTCACCTTCCTCATCATCCATATCAGGAACCTTAAAATAACAAGTTACCTTAAGAACTCATTTTTACACAAATGAGGCATCTGCGACCTTTAGTAAGTCAATACTCTCAACTCACCAAGTAGTACTGTAATGGATTTGGCCAAATATCATCTTTGATGACCTCTCCTAACTCATCTGCACCTGCATCAGAATGGTCGGTAAACCAGGTAAAGAAGCTCTCGGGTTCTTCATGCTGCCTCTTCCTACTGGCTTTATTCTGCGTTTGACTTGAACGTTTCGTCAAATCCTAAATGAAAGCAGAAAGGAATTTTTGATACAAGCTTTCCACAACACCTAAACTCTCTACAATTTAAAAAGTTATGTTCCTCCTAAAGCCTAACAAAAATATCAGTATAGTACTTACACTACTGTTGCCTAAGTAAAAGCAATCCTAACATGCACAGCAAGCAAAAAAAGTCTCAAGATTATTTTCTAAGAAGGTATCAACTCACTTTGGCTTTTTCATAAAAAACTGTTCTATTTTAACAACTACAAGCATTAACACAGTATGTAAACTCAAAATGCACCTTGGTACTTAAACATAATCTCTTACTCCTGTTCTAAACTATGTACTTGGCTCCAACACTTGGGATTTTTATATTTTTACTACGTTTAACATACCAACAAAACTCAAGTACTGGTTAAGTGGTTCTACCAAGCCAAAACATAAAATAAAATGTCAGGCTGGGGACTTAACTCAGTGGTTACAGCGCTTGCCTTGCAAGCACAAGGCCCTGAGTTTGATCCCCAGGCACCAAAAAATAAGTAAATAAATAAAATAAAATGTCCTTTGTCTAAGAATTCCTCAAAGCATACCTTTCCAGATTTCCATTTGATTTCAGTGGACTTTGAAGATGGATCACCACTCTCATTCAGATGAAATTCTTTGGAGAGAACTTTATTTTCAAAGTAAGGATTTTCATCAAAATACTGTAAGAAATAATTGTAAGATTGAATAACAAAAAAAAAGATTGGATATATCAGTATAAACTTATTTAACTAAAGCTCAAATTTCCAGAGTGTCCAACAAGGTTATAAATACTTACAAAATCTATTCTGTAACCTGATTTTATATCTTCAAATTCTGTCACTTCGACTCTGGTCAAATAATGCAATGCCTCTTCGTCTTCTTCCCCAAGCAGTGCAGACACTAGACCAGCAAAATGACAGATCAGTTGAAGTTTAAATGGGCAAACATTAACAAATTAAGTGAGCCCTTTTCGACTTTTTAGCGATCACTTTTCATTTCATAAGCCCATTATTTAAAAAGCCAAAATATTCGGAACCACAACTGTGAGTAGGTAATCACACCGAGTTCTGTTATGAGTAGAGAAAAGGGATAAAGTGTTTGTTCTCCCCTTGAGCAAGGTCTCAGCCCCTGCACACAACCCAGTATGTTGGATTAAGCCCTCAGCAAGGCTCCTCCACTCCAACTAATGAACCCCGGATTCTGTAACTTTTAACACTCTTCTGATCACAACCTACCTTGTGGATGGTTAACAAATGTTGTTACCCAAAAATTTGGGATTTTGGCGATCAATTCTGACCTCTTCTGAAAAAATGGTTGGCGGAGTTTGTTATATTTCTGTTCTACTTTCAATATCTCCTCACTGGCTTGTTCATTAAGTCTGAAGCAAATGAAGACATGTCAACGATGATGGTTATTTGACAAACACAGAAATTACTTGACTACAGAATGGACATTCATTCCCAAGAGCTTTAGGATGGTTCAAAAATCCCTATTTTTATCAATGGACACTTAAAAATAAGAATTAACTCTTTAAAAGTCCCAAGAGAACATTCTGGTAACATTGTATACATATTTCCTTTATCTACTGAATTTCCAAGCAAACTCAATTGTTTTCCTCCAAGCAAAAGTTCTAAATAAAGCTGTTAATCAAGCAACAATGTTACAAGCAAGTTAGTTCAACACAGAAGCAATCATGTTACATCTTGAGAAATACTAGGCAATCCAAGTTTGTAGCCTATAAAATCAAACCCAATCATTGCAGTCAATGTGCTTTCAAAAAAAAAAAGTCAAAACCTCTGTAACTGTGTATTTCACATAAAAATTACTGAATAGATCTACTACTTCCAACTAAGATAAATCCTCTTGCTTTAGCCAACAAATATAGACGTTTCCATATCTCAAAGACATAAGGCCACTACTAAGTGCATTTCAGAAAAACTCCAAAGTAAATGAGGAAAAACTTTACCTGTCTATTTCATTTTGTACTTCATCAATATGTTCAATTGCTTCTTGTTGTTCTTTTTCTGCAAAAAAGGGAGTATAAACTCAATACTAATAATGACTGGTTTTCCTGCTGATTGTGAGAAGTGCACACTACAAGGCATGCTCTCCACGTGTTCACGCACTTAGTTGACAAATTACATTTACATTAAGAGACCATTCACAAAGCACGGTGTCTGCCAAGCCACTCAAAAAACGATTCACTGTAGTACTTTTATAAAAAACAGTTCCAACTTAGGAAGACAAGATTCCAATAGTTACTTTCTTTCGGGAAAGATCAGGCCCAGCCTTATTCAAGAATTGTTGTATATTATCTATCACATACACTTACAACAGAAGGCCAAGGCCTGGCGCTAACTAGAAGTTGGAACCCAACCCGGACAATACAATTTAAGACCCTATCACTTATCTCAGTGGTACAAACACTCTCTTTACAGTAAGTTGAAGATTCTGTTCAGTACTCAGCACACTGAAGACATCGAGGCACACCAACAAAGCTAAGTCCTCACAACTACCCCACTGTCGCAAACCTTGCACTTGGGGGTCCCAGCGCCGAAACCCCGGATTTGAATCCGACTTTCCCCACTGCTCCCACCCAACCCCAGCGGAAGGATCGCCTAGGCGGGCCCACACGATTCTGGAGCACGCTTACTGGGTAATAACTACGAGGTCAGAAAACTACGAGGCGCAGGAAGAAGAGGAAGAGAAGGGGGTGTGCTGTGCTCCTCCTGCTCGGTGCCCTTTTGTCCGGTAGGAACTGCGAAGAGCCCTACAATGCTAAGTGGGCGTGCAGGGCCCGATCGCGCGGGTCATTTCCGGTAATCATCCCAGCATCCGCGGTGTCCCCGCCAGGCCCTTCCCGCCGAGGCAGGGGTTCCAGGGGCGTCCCGGGGATCCCGTCTCGCCCGGGCCCGCGCCGGGGCGGCCGCCCACGTGGGGAGTGCGCCGGGCGCCCGAGCATCTCGAACCACCCGGGCCCGCCGCGTGCGCCCCCGCCCCGCCCCGGCCCGGCCCGAGCGCGAGGCCCGAGGCCCGGCTGCAGCAGGGGGCGCCGGGCGGGGAGGGCGGCGCGGGAGGCCCGGCCCGAGGCCGCGTCCGGCCGCACCATGTGGCGGCGGCGGCGGCTGATGGGAGCGAGGCATCATGGCGGAGCACAATAAAGAGAGGCTTCTCGGGAGGGAGGGAGGAGGAGGGGAGGAGAGCGCGGGAGGGGGAGAAGGGGGGGTCTCCTCCGCCCGCGCCGAGCAGGCCGCAGCGCCCCCGCCGCCGCGGCGCCACCCGGCCCCGACCCCGGCGCGACACAAAAAGGGCGCCGATCCCGCGGCCCGCGCCCGCCAGCCCCGCGCGCCCCCCGCGCCCCGCCGCCGGCTGCGGCCCGGGCGGGCGGCGAAGATGGCGGCGCGGCCGGCCCCCGCCTCGCCCGCCGCTCACCTGAGGTCTCGTCGGCCCCGTCGTGGTTGGAGTTGAGCTCCTTTTTACTGACTTTGGCCGCCGGCGCCGACATGGTGCTGCTCCGCGGTCGGGGGAGCGGGGAGGGGGAGAGAAGGGAAGGCGAAGGGGGCGGGCGGGCAGGCGGCTTCCCTCACGCCACACGCGCGGGCGCCCGCTCGGTCCGGCCGCCTCCTCCCGGCGCGGCTCGCTCGCCCTCCCCCTCGCTCTTGCTTGCTCGCGCTGCCCTCGCGGCCTGGCGACCAGGGAGGGGCGGGGGGCGGCGCGCCGAGCCCCGGCTGGGGCTACTGCTTGCGGAGGGGAGGCGGCGGCGGGCGGGCGGCTCGGCTCCCTCACTCGCGCTCCGCGCTCCGGCTCGCTGCTCGCTCTCCCCGAGCCGCCTCCTCCTCCACCTCCTCCTCACGGCGAGGGGCGAGCCACACGGCGCACGCGCGCCGAGGCCGCGCGCACGCCCCGCCTCCGGTCGGAGAGGCTCGCGCCGCCTAGCCATTGGCTGGGGCGCCGGGACGAGGGGGCGGAGCCGCGGCGGAGACAGAGGGCCTGGCGAAGAGGCGGGAGGAAGGAACGCCGCGACGTACGGACCGGCCCCCCGCGCCGCGCTCCCCTCCCCCCCTTCCCCTTCTCCATCCCGACCCGGGACATTGGCGCGCGGCCGCCGGGGGGCGGGGCCTCTCACGTCCGCCCTCCCCAGTCACGTGGTGGCGGAGCGGCTTCCCTTCTCGGCCGGGTGGCGCGGGGAGCGCGAGTGGAGTTCGCAGCCCCCCGAAAGTGCAGGCCTCAGTCGCCCGCCCTCACATCCGGGGCTGGAAATCCAACCACGCCGGGTCCTGCGCCTGGAGCCCGCTGGGCATCCGGGCGCCTCCCTCTTCGCGGGAGAAGAAGGCGGCACTGCGGTCCTAATCCAGCCGGGGAAGCTGCGGACCGCGCTCAGACCGAGGCTGCTCCCCGAAGCCCGAAGCCGCGCGCCCCGCCGGCAGGGCCATCGCTGGGTCTTACTCCAAGCCCTGCTCAGAAGGAGGCCGGGGACCCGGGGGCAAGTCACTTTCCCCCTCTGTACCCGCCTCTGTTGGGCAATCATAGGCGCTGTCGTGCTCGAACAAGTCCACGACGAAGTGGAAGTCCCCTGCAGGCAGGCGGGCACCACGCCCACCCGCAGGTCCTTCGCGCCCAACTCGGGACCTTGGCTCGCAAAAAGCAACCCCGAGCGCCGGCCCAGCGTCCCGACATCGTGGGGCGCTGTCGCCCAAAGGAGGTCGCACAGGCGGTCGGGGACGCAAGTTGGGAGCCCGGGGAATATGAGAGTACAAGGCCAAGCCCCAAACCTCCGAGCAGGGCCAGGGCATCTGCTTGGATAATGCTTTCCAGGAAATGGAGATGTGCCAGGTACTACTCTCCTCCAGAGCCCCACGCAAGGACCACGAAAAGCTTCCATCTCTGCCGGGTGTTTGTAACTAGAACTTGGGGCTGGGTCGTTTGCCTGTCTGCACTCAAGTTTTACTGTGGGCACGTGAAGCTCAGGCAGCGCCTTTAATGTTCAAGAGAGACCACGGTCGCTGATCGAGATACATGTTAAGTAAAGGCTCACAGTTCATGGTTAGAGACTACAAAGTTCCTCTTACGGCTCTCCGAACCCAGAAATTCATCTAGTCCTTCCCTCTAGACCTTATTCTGAGTTAAGTGCGTTCTTATCTGCCAACTGGAAGGCTCTTTTAAAGAATTATTAGAGCTACTGGCAAATGTTTGATAAGCAGCTCTGGGGGAAAAGAGAAAATAAACCCAGATTTGTAGCATTTGTGAATTTCAGTGATCTAAAACTGTGACGTCACCAACCAGGTGGCAAATTCCACAACCAAATCCTGTGCGCAGCCTTTACTGTGCCCCACTACTGTGAGAACCAGGCCGCAGGCTGTGAGAACCACGCACATTCGGCACTTAACCTTATCCCTCTAAAATGAGGTCGGCAGGGGCTGGGGATTTAGCTCAGTGATTAGAGTGTTTGCCTTGTAAGCACAAGGGCCTGAGTTCGATCCCCGGCACCACAAAAAAAAAAAAAAAAAAAAAAAATGAGGTCGGCAGATGACAAAGCCATTGGCCTAAGGTAGCGGTTTTCATTTTTTTTTCTTTTTTTTGAGACAGGGTCTAGTTATGTAGCGCAGGCTGGCCTCAAAGTCACAAAAATTCTCCAGCCTCCGGAGTGCTGGGATGACAGGTGCATGCACCACTACGTCAACTTCAATCTTTATTTATTATCTACTTTTCAGTACTAGGGATTGAACCCGGGGCCTCCTGCATGCTAGGCAAGCTCTCTACCCCCGAGCCTCACTGTTAGTCCCTGTTTTTTAACATGTGTCCTACAATAATGCATACGTTTACCTGGACATGGTGGTAGCAACACCTGTAATCCCAGCAGCACTCAGGAGGCTGAGGCAGGAGTTCAAGGCCACCCTGGGCTACATAGTGTGACCCTATCTCAAAAAAAAAAGATGCATACAAGGCATACATTCGACGTGGTGACCTGATACACACCCACGCCCAAAACAATACCCATACTCGGAGATATGACTCTAATGTTCAACTTTTTTTGAGATGCAAGTGATACCCCACTAAATTAACTGCATGGGCCACTACAGGAAGGAAACTCAGTCTGAATAAGGGCTCGGGATTTAGCTCAAGTGTTAGAGAGGTTGCCTAGCAAGCGCAAGGCCCTGAGTTTGGTCCCCACACCAAAAAACAACAACGACAACAACAACAACAAATAAAGTCTGCATAATGCTGGTGCTGTGTTCATCCACAAAGCCCACTTCACAGGTTGGTACGGAAGCCTGATCCACCTGCTCTTGGAGGATCCAGAGCCAGGACCCTGTGATGCCCCCACCCTCGCAGGGACCCCAGAGGCTTCCCGACCCTCCACACACACAGCACTTCCTTCTCAACAGGAAAGGACGGGCACACTGGAAGTGGAAAAGAAAGAGAAAGCAAAAGGCAGGAGTTTCAGTAAACAAGGGAGGGGCTCTCTCCCTCTCTAGCCTCAGCAGCGCTGCATTCTCTCCCTGGCTTCTACTCACTCATGAGTCCTCCCTCTCCCCTGTTCCTGTCTTCCCTGAAGAGAAAACCCCACACCCAGCAAGCCTGGCTCAGAAGTGCCAGCTAGAAATCTGAGCTCTGGCGGCCCTGAGTGCCGCCCCCACACCTCTGTGAGTCTTTTTTTGATCTGTAAAATGGACCCTCAACCCATGCTGCTGTTCTAGGGATGGAGAACCTGTCCGGGAGCCCTGGAGAACCTACAGCTGCACTCTCCTGTCCCTTCTGCTCTGGTAATTTCTCCCAGGAAGCCAAGCAGAAGCCAAGCAAGACAGGAGGGCAAGCCCATATTATGCTGCTTCCAGGGAGAGGAATATTCGCCTGATGGGAGGGCTCCTCATGTACCACTTGCTGTCACAGAGCTTTACTTAGGGTCAAGTCCCACCAAGTGTGAGAACTAGGGGCTGCTGATCCATTTCACAGGAGAGGTGACAAGCAAGGTGGGCCCCCTGTCCTAACAGCGCCACACAGAGCCACGGGAAAGTAGGAGGCCTCTGCTTCTCGTGTGGAAGGCAAGGGGCCCACGCCCACGGCTCCTTCCTTAGCCTTGTGCGGCGCCCTTCTCACAGGTGCGGCCTCCCTGGCTCTCCTGGCCATGCCAAGGCAGACCTGAGGAGGCCCGGCCGCATCCCCACCGTCGGGGGGACCTGCCAGGAAACCGGCTCTGTGTCCGCATCCAAATTCTAAGGAGTACCGCCCTCTGGGCTCAGCCAGCCGGCGTCAGGGGACAGGGCCAGACACAAAACTCCCAATGCAACCTAATGACTCAAGGGCCGGGACAGGGTGACTCTGGATACTGCCAGGACAGAGGGGGCTCCCTTGCACAGGAGTGGGGGCTTGCAAAAAGTCACTTTGCAAACCCAGCATGGTAGCGCAGGCCTGTAATCCCAGCACTCAGGAGGCTGAGGCAGGAGGATCACCACAATTTTCAGGCCAGCCTGAACAACATGGTGAGACCCTGTCTCAGAGAAAGAACCAAAGAAACAAAAAACCCACAAAGTTTTCAGCCAGGTGCAGTGAGGTCCACTTGAAATTTCAACTTCACTAAGGTAGAAGGATCCTAAATTTGACACCTAGTCAGGCAATTTAGAGAGACCCTGCCTCGAAATTAAAATAAAATTTAAAAATAGAGTAAAAAGGACTGGGGATGTAGCTCAGTGTCAAGACCTTGCTTCAATCCCAGCACGGAAAGAAAAAAAAAATTGTCCCCAGAGCAGGAGGGAGCCCCCTGGCGGGAGGTAAGGGAGAGGTCCTGCGCCCGGGCAGGGAGGCTCCAGCCCCCCCCCCCCCCCCCCCCCCCCCCCCCCCCCCCCCCCCCCCCCCCGCTCTAAGGAGCCTGCAGCCACCGGGGAGCGGGAAGGCAGGGCCCGGAAGTCTTTCTACACCTGGAGGCCGATGGGGAGGCCGGGGAGGGTGGAAGCCCGGAGTGAGTCACGTGACTGGCTTCGCTTAGGCTGGAAGGGAGGAAGGTGCCTGGAGCAAAGAGAAGAAGCCTGTAACTCAGGCCACATTTGTGGGCTGGCAGCAGCACTAGCAAGAAACAGATCGGAGAAGGGGATTTTGGAGTAGCAGACCCACCAAAGGCTTAGGAATTGGGCGGAGTGCAGAGGACCGGGGGGGGTGGCCTCAAACCGCCTGGTGGTGCCACTGCCCAAAACTGAGAGCCCCAAAGATGGCAGTGGTGGTGCACGCCCGTAATCCCAGCACTCGGTAGGCTGAGGCAGGAGGATTTCCACGAGTTCGAGGGCAGCCTGGGCTACATAGTGTGTTCAAGGCCTGCCTGGACTACACTTTGAAACCCAGTCTAAAAAAGGGGGAGAGGTAGCTCAGTGGCAGATCACTTACCTAGCATGGGCAAGGCCCTGAGTTCGATCCCCAGCACCCCCCCAAAAAAAGCCCCAGAAGGTAGCTTGGATTATCCGGACCTTCTAGTTCTTTCTTCCCACCCCAAGCCACCCACTCCAGCCTTCGAACCATTCAGGGGAGTTTGGGTCACATCTCCAGACAGACTGGGGAAAAAAAAGAAATCACAAAGCCAATCCTTCCGAATCCGCAGTAAATCCCCAATAACAGGCAGCGCCAGCACTCACCTCCCTTGGGCAGGCCCGACGAGGCAGACGCAGCCTCGGATTTGGAGGCCGGAGAAGGTCGGGGCTTCTTGGTCGGAGGGGTGAGCGAGGACGGGCTCTTGGGGGCCATGACACTAGGGAAGTCCTGGCACCACCCCCGCTCCTCTGGGGCCACAGGAAGCAGCTCGGGAACGGAGGCGGCCCCAGGTGCTGGGGGTTTAAATGGGCTCAGCAGCCGCCCTGCCCGGAGGTGTCATTTACATGACAGAGGGCCGGACACACCCTGCGCCCCTGCCCGCAGCCGCACCCCTCCCCCAGCGGCTCGGACTCCTTTAGTGGCGCCGGGCCGCTCGGCGGAGAGCCTGGTGCTGTCTGCGTGGGGGCAGGTCGGCCTCTCCGGGAGCATCTCTGAGCTTCGGGACCCCCGTGCCCTCCTGGGTCCCCGTCCCTTTGACCTCCCTAGTGGCCCGTCCCGCCCCACCGAGAGCTTCTTTTGGCTTCTTTTTTGTCCCTTTGGTCTTCAGACTAAATCTGTGCCGTCGCCTCCCTTCGGCCTCGAATCTTCTCCAGTCGTCGCATCCCACCGGTGAATGTGGGCAACGAGGGTCTCCCATCAAGAGCAGCGAGCGCGGGGGTGCGGCTCGGGTAGAGCTCCCGCGCCCTTGGGCCCTGCTTCCCTCCGGAACACTGGGGAGGGCGTGGGGGCCCTAAAAAGAAAAGCGGGTCTGCCTGAGCAGACCCGGGTGTGTTCATTCATTCTTCACTAATTGCGAAAAGGTTAGAAGTAACCGGTGCGGTGCGCATGCCCATAATCTTAGCACTTGAGAGGCTGAGGCAGGAGGATCACTGCGAATTTGAGGCCAGCCTGGAATACATAGTAAGATACTGTCTCAAATAAAGTAAAACGGGCTGGGGATTTAGCTCAGTGGTAGAGTGCTTGCCTAGCAAGCACAAGGCCCAGAGTTCAATCCCCGGCACTCAAAATAAATAAATAAATAAACAAAGTAAAATGAAATAAATAAATAAGAAAAAAAAGTCAAATGAAAGGATAGAAGTTGCTGAGGGCTGAACTCAGGTCCTCAGGCCTGCTCTGCCACTGGGCTGCACCTCTCAGAGGACAAATGGTCTGGAAGTTCCAAGCCCCAATGACTGGTGGCTTGGCAGGTAATGACTCGGGGCAGAAGGCTGGAAGTTGCTCCGTAGTGGGGCTCCTGCACGGCGTGTGTGAGGTCCCGAGTGACTCCCCAGCCTGGGGCTGGGGGACAGCCGCCTAGCACACTGGAGGCTCTGTGTACTGTAAATCATAATAGTTAACAATCCTGCAGGGTTTTCTTGTTTTATTTTGGTTTGGGCCATAGTGGGGATTGAGCCCAGGGCCCTTACACTGAGCTATTTTTCAGTTTTTAACTTTTGCTTTTTGTTTGGTTGGTTTTTTGAGACAGGGTCTCACTACATAGCCCAGACTGGCCTTGAACTCACAACAATCTTCCTGCCTCAGCCTCCCAAGTGCTGAGATTATAGGCGGATGCCACTACACCTGGTTGAATTTTTAATTTTGAGACAAATTCTCACTGAGTCACTGGATTTGCTGTGCTCCCGCCCCAACCTTCCGGGGTCCTGGGATTACAGGCATGTGCCACCATGCCCCACTTGAGGCTGAGGATTTTCAGTTTAAAATCAAGCTGGGTGTTCCCAGCAGCAAGTGGGAGGCAGAAGAGGACCCCGACTCCAGACTGCTGCGCGCCTGCCGGGTCTCCCCGAGCTGAGCCCACGCATACTCAGTAGCCCGCCAGCTGCTTCTGAACATGTTTCCAGCAAAAACCATGCACAGGTGCGCCCGTGTGTGTGAAGAGTGTGCAGTGTTCATGGCAGCAAGACATACAATGGCCCGATTCAGAACAACAGGGACGCCTGTCGGCAGGAGAATGAATGCATTGTGGGATATTTCTATGAAGAAATGTTATACAGCCACCAGAGTAAACAAGCTACAGCTTACACAGAAAGATATGAATGCAGCCCACAAACATAACGGCAGTGGAAGACATGAAACACCAAATAATAACACTGATTTCATTTGTATAAAGTGCACAAACAGCACGCCTGCAATCCCAGCACTTGGGAGGCCGAGGCAGGAAGGATCACTGTGAGTTCCAGGCCAGCCTGAACTACACAGAGAGACCCTGTCTCAGAAAAAAAAAAAAAGTACACGAATGGGTGAAACTGGGGGAGGTAAAAGGGGGAAATGGAATCGAAAATCATCAAGATATGATTTTTTTGTTTTTTAGAGATGGGATCACATTTTTTTTTTTTTTTGTGGTGCCGGGGATCGAACTCAGGGCCTTGTGCTTGCAAGGCAAGCACTCTAATCACTGAACTAAATCCCCAGCCCCTAAAAGGGGGAAATGGAATTGAAAATCATCAAGATATGATTTTTTTGTTTTTTAGAGATGGGATCACATTTATGTTGCCCAGGCTGGCATTGAATTCCTGGGATCATGCAATCCTTTTGCTTCAGCCTCCCTAGTAGCTGAGACTACAGACATGTGCCACCATATCCCACTGAGATACACATTTTTATGTGAAATTCCTAGATTTTTGAAAGTTGGCAACTTGGGCCAGGCATGGTGGCAC
>PVJO010031974.1:0-13743 GCA_004026905.1 Hystrix cristata
TATTTGACCCAGCTATTCCCATTCTAGGTTTCTTCCCCAAAGAGTTAAAGACATCATACTATAGTGATGCATACCCATGCTTATAGCAGAACAATTCATAACAGCTAAATCTTTGAAGTAACCTAAATGTCCATCAATGGATGAATAGATAAAGAAAATGTAGTGCTGTATTTATACACAATTGAGTACCACTCTGCTATAAAGGATAAATTTGAGTCACTTGTTGGAAAATGAATGTGCCATATTATTATGTGAAATAAATCAGATACAAACTTAAAAATCACATTTCTCTTATATGAGAAACCCTAAGTATAAATAAAAAACAAAATAAAAGATATATAATAGGAAACAGGGAGGTAGCTCTTTTGCAAATAGGAAGGAGATCAAGAAGGGTGGGAGGAAAGAAGAAGTGAAAAGAATTAAGATGTGTTATGTACATGTACTAACTCCCCATGATGAATGTAATCATTATGTACTGCAAATATGTGCTAATAAAAATAAAAACAGGGGCTGGGGATTTAGCTCAGTGGTTAGAGTGTTTGCCTTACAAGTATGAGGCCCTGAGTTCAATCCCCAGCACCAAAAAAAAAATAAAAACAACTGTTACTAAATAGATGGGTTTACCTTACATCTAATAGTGTTTGAGAACTTGGAAAATGATAGTTCAACCATGTCCCTTTAAAGAACTATATACGAAAAAAAAAATTTAAAAATAAATAAATAACTATATACTGAATTTCATCTATAATGTATGTATCCCCTACTGATGGTAATTTGTGTTGCTCCCTGTTTTTTTGCTATTATAGAAATATGTTGCAAGCACTGGTAACTTCAATTACATTGGCTATTCTAGTTCTGAGGATGGGTACAGACTTCATTTTCTTATGCCTTATAGCCTACATATACAGAGCACATTCCTTAGCCATATCAAAATTAGTTAATAAAAATATGCTGCAATAAAAATTATTATGTGCACATTGTTGAGCATTCTTAAGATAAACTTCCACAAGTAGAACTGAGATCAAAAAGAATACACAGCTCAAAAAAAAAAAAAAAAAAAAAAAAAAAAAAAAAAAAAAAAAAAAAAAAAAAAAAAAAAAAAAAAAAAAAAAAAAAAAAAAAAAAAAAAAAAAAAAAAGAATACACAGCTCAATTGTAGAGTCCTTGCCTAGGATGCTCAAAACAAAATAAACAAAACAAACATATACATAAATATGAAGAGAGTGAATATTTAAAATTACATTTATTTTCAATGGTCTTTCCGAAAGGTACACTAATTTATACTTTCAGCAAAGTATGGCCAACAATGGCATTATCGAATCTTAGCAATATCTATTACTATAACAGGTCAAAATTCAAATTAATAAAAGGCAAAGAGAATTTTTCAAAAGAATTTTTCAAAGAAGTCAGGACCAATGGTCCACACCTGCAGTCACAGCAGGCTTTCAAATTGGAGGCCATCCTGGGCAATACAGTGAGACTCCATCTCAAAAATAAAGAAACAAAATAACTCTTCAAAGCAAAAAAGCTTACCTGTTTAACCCATTGTACAATGGTGCCAGATTAGTTTTCCTAATGAATAGTTCTAATCATGTCACTTCCCTTTCCTTTCACTCCCCAGGTATGACTTCCAACTCTACCTCTAACTAGCTGTGTGATCTTGGGCAAACTGTTTAGCCTCTGTGCCTCAGTCTCTTCATTTTCAAGTGTCGACAAAAACAGACTCTATCTTACATAGGGTTGTTCTGAGCATTAAATAGGTTTAATACACAACAAAATGAGTGTGGTCATGTACACCTGTAATCCCAGCACTCCAGGAGCCTGAGGCAGGAGGGTCACAAGTTCCAGTCTAGCCTAGGCAACTCAGTCAGACCCTGTCTCAAAAAGCAAAATAAAATGAAAAGAAAGGTTGGGGATTTAGCTCAGTGGTAGAGCTAAAGACCCTACATTTGATCCCCAGACCCCCCAAAAAAATTAAAAGAAAAATAACAACATGTCGAGTGTTTAGAAAAAGCACCTGACTCACTCTAAGTTAGTTATTATCTTATCTTTGACCCATACTTCCCAATTATCTCCATACTTGCACCTTATACTCTAACCAAGCCAAATTACTGGCTCTCAGCTAACATATCTTGTGCTTTTCTATCTTCATGTCCCTACTCATCCTGTTTATTCTTCTTGGGAGAGCTCTTGGCATTATTTCTTCTTGCAGAAATTATACCAAACCTTCATTCAAATGTCTCCTCTAACAGGAATTGTCACTGAACTCCCAGCTGTTACCCTTCTCTGAATACACACTTTAGGCAATGCCAATAAAATTTACACTTTTGTCTTATTTATGTTCTTGTCTTATTTTTTCCTACTAGGTCACAGATACATAAATCATAAGATGTCCTAGAGATTTTCTTTTAACAGTTAAAGCAAGAAAATGAATCCACAGAAGTAAAATGACCTTTTACATGGTTACATAGCTGATGGTAATGCTAGGAATGGACTTCACATCCTAACCCGGCCCAAGGCCCTTTATAACACACCTGCATCTTCAGCTTCCTAGGGTAGAGATCATGAGTCACTGTGTTTTGAAGAGGCATCTAAATTACTTACAATGAATAGACAAACTTCAATTTTTTTTTTTGGTGCTGGGGATCGAACTCAGGGCCTTGAGCTTGCAAGGCGAGCACTCTAATCACTGGGCTAAACCCCCAGCCCAAACTTCAATTTTTTTGAAATTTAAGACCCTCTTCAAAAATACAAATGTCACAGCAGGAGATGTAGCTCAGTGGTAGTGCAACTGCCCTTTGGTTTAGTCCCTAGCACAGTAAAAGAAAAGTTATTTGCGCAATTAAGGAAAAAAATAGGTTGAATTAAATTTATAAAAAAAGGTGGCCCAGCTGGGGATTTAGCTCAGTGGTTAGAGTGCTTACCTAGCAAGCACACGGCCCTGAATTCAATCCCCAGCACCAAAAAAATACAGATATATAAGAAAAAAGATGCCCTGAACCAGGTGTGGTGGCAAATGTCTCTAATCCCAGCACTATGCTGGGGATCCAACTCAGGGCCTTGCCCTCACTAGGCAAGCACTCTACTACTTGAGCTAAATTCCCAACCCCCCAAAAACACTTCTTTTACATTTTCATTATGATAGCTAGCTTTCATTCTACAGGTTTTAATGTTGGTCATTCTTCTATACACATATGGTCTTAGAACAGTTCTACTCTAGTGGTTTAGTTATCTCTTTTTTTTTCTTTTTTTGTGAGCACGAGGCACTGAGTTGGATCCCCAGCACCCCCTCAAAAAGTGTTTAATTATTTTGAGAGCTGCAAGGAATAGTCAATCAAAGACAGAAAGAATGTGCCTTTTCCAGCAGGTGCTATGATCTAATTTCTTGCAGTAACAGACTATCAGGAAAACACAATGGTACTTCTTTCAAGATCAGTCAAATTCCTCCACTGCCTTAGGGAATCAACTAGCCCATTTCACCTATCTGTCTACACATCTAAAGGTAAGAGAAAACTTTAAGGCAATCACAAAAGAAGGTAGTTATCTTAACAGAGAACATTCATTCCAACCATAATGTCTTACCTTTTCTTCCTCGTGGAGGAAAACTGATAAAAAATTTTTTTTAAATCTTCAGTAAACAAATCTACGGGCATCTGACAGGCTTCAGGATCCCAAACATTCAAATACATTTCCAGAATTGGAGTGATAAGAGTATTATTTGCGTAGGAGAAACTGTATTTATCGTTCACTAGATGATTAACTTACAAACGATACAAATTTTAGAAGTCATGCTTACATATGAGCAGACAAACATTAAACTTTGTCGCTTCAGAAAATAACTTTCAATTGGAGAAGTCAGAGTGGGGTTAAAGTCACCTGAACGTCGTTCTTTACTACAAGTTCTGTTTTGTCCTTTCTTCATTTTCTGTGTTTAAATACATACTCCTATTCCACAAAGACACCTCCCTCTCACCACTTCCACCTATGAATAGTGACCTAACATTACAATGGACTGAAAAGATAGTTTCTCAGATTTCTTCAAGGTATAGCCAGGATCGGAGCCCTCTGCGATCCACAGAGCTGTAGCTCTCCACTTTCTTTCAGAACCACCCCCTTTCGCTTTCCTTCCCTCCTAGTCGTGTAGGGGGTGGGGTGCGAGGAAGACAGTTGTGGCGAGGCCACCAGCAAAGGAGGCTCTCCGCAGCCTAACCTGCACCTCCAGGGCCGAAAAGCCTGAGGCTCTTCCTGCAGCAAGGGTGCGGCCAACCCTCGTTTCCCCAGGGCAGGGCTCAGCTCAGGTCAATGCAACTAGGCAAGTCAGGCCCGGACCGGGCCGGCTCAGCCCGCCTGTCCGCGGCAGCCACTGGACCCCCGCCAGCGGGGATGGGCGTGGGCCCCGGCGGCCACCGCCCCGACATCTCGGGCTCTGGAGGAGAGAGTGAGCCCCACCCGCTACGCCAACCCCGGACCTACCTGCAGGGGAGAGCGGGGCTCCTGGACAGCGGCCACGGGCCCGAGGGCGGGCGCCGAGGCGACCGGGGCCCGTCTCGGAGGCCCCAACTATCCCGAGTAGGGCAGGGCGGGCAGAGACGCGGGGGGGACTGCCACGAGCCGGCGCGACCCGTTGTGGGGGTCGCGGGGACCTGGCTCTCCCCTTAGCACCAGGCCACCACCGCCGCCGCCATTTTGCCTTCCACTCCGTGTCGCCGCCGCCGTACTCCGCTGCAGGTTTCCCGGATGTGGGCATTTCCCGGCATCGCTTGCGCGGGGGCCGAGGACTGGGGGCTTCTGGCCGCCTGTCCGCTGGGAGCTGGTGTGCACCCGGCGACCTCCAGGCCTTGGCCGGTCCGCGGTGGCCCGAACATAGGGGAGCGTCGTACCACGTTGCTCCAGCCTGCCGCTTCCCGCTTGTCTCTCACGCGTTGGTGGAGGGAGGCTGTCCTCCGCCCTAGTCGACTCAGTGTTTGCGATCGTTCTCTTTTCCGTTGAGCTTCTCTGGTCTAGAGAACGGATGCGCGTCCCAAGGAGCTCCGGTTTCGGGAGATCAGTGAGCTACACTGAAACCGCGCTGTGGACATCAGGGCTCGCTCGAGATTTGTAGATTTAAAACAAACTCTCATCCCGCTTAGCACTGTTTGCCCGTGATCTTCAAGTAGGTGTATTTTCTGAATCAGCCAAATAATACATTGTTGAATCGGGACTAGCAGACTTGAGATGTGTCAGCCGAATCCGTAGAGGAGGTCATTATTGCTTTAATTGAGGTAACGCTGACTGTGCGAGAAGAGATTTTGTTTCTTGTTAAATTGAATTCCTGGACGTCTGGGTTGGTATCGTTGGGTTTGTGATGTTTGAAAGTGCTGTCCACCTTTGTAAATACAAGCACCTTTATCAATTTTGCCTCTAGAAAGTATGTACAGTCAGTATTTTCCGGTTTCTCCTTTTGTCATTTTTTCTGCTAGAGATTATAAAAATTAAGAATGAGGCGGGATTGGGGATGTAGCTCAGTCGTAGAGTGCTTAACACAAGGCCCAGAGTTCGATCCTCAGCACCACCACCCCAAATGAGACTAAGGCTACTTTCTCTTTTGGTGGTGGTGATAGTACTGAGGATAGGGTATGGGATATAGTCTACACATGTTAGACAAACACTCTGGCTCTGTACTACATCTGTAGCCCTTTTTGAGACAGGGTTTCACTAAATTCGCCAGACTGCCCTTGAGCTTGCAACTCTCATTCCTCAGCTTCCAACCCCCCTCCTCAGACTAGTTTTTCTGATGATATATTAATTACTGCCTATAGTAAAGTTCAAATGTGAAAACCTTTGTTAAAAGATTACATTTTGGCTGGGCGTGGTGGCGCATGCCTGTAATCCCAGCACTTGGAAGGCTGAGGCCGGAGGAGCGCAGCGAGTTTGATGGCAGCCTGGGCTACGTAGTGAGTTCAAAGGCAGCCTGAATCAGAGTGAGACCCTGTCAAAAAAAAAAAAAAAAAACTACAGGATTTAGCTCGGTGGTTAGAGTGCTTGCCTTGCAGGCACCTGAGTTTGATCCCAGCACCAAAAAAACAAACAAACAAACAAAAAAACCCTAAAAAAAAAAAATCACATTTCAGCCCCAGCCCACCCCTGTCCACAGGCACTCAGAATAGTGCAGAGTTTGACTACCATTATAGGCTTTCCTACAACTCAGCCTTTTAATAAAACTAGGCTGTAAAAAATAAAATTAAATTAAAAAAAAAAAAAACTAGGCTGTGCCAAGCCCCTGGGAATAGAATTGTTTACCTTTATACCAAGAATATGAAGAAGTCATTAAGACTCAAAGTCTGTACGTGGTGGACTTTGAGTTCAGGCTGTGAGACCCAAAGGTCTTATGAGATTGTCTAAAAGGAAAAAAACATGTCGGTAGGACCTATGATGGTTCTGTGTGTGCTAAATGTGTCCCTGACAGGATCAAGTGCGCTTTCCTCATTGAAGAGCAGAAAATTACCATGAAAGTGTTGAAGGCTCAAGGACAAATTCGGAAAGCTAAATAAAGTTTTTTTGTTTTGTTTTGTTTTGTTTTTTGAGTAATAGAAGATCAAAAGGCAAAGAAAAAATGATTACATTTCTACTGGATGTGTAGCTCAGTGGTAGAATGAAGGAGGTCCTGGGCTCAAGCCCTGTCATGAAAAGAGGAAAATTACACTTGAAGAACACTTGCTTGAAAATTATTTTCTACAAATAAGTATAAAGTTTATGGAAGATAGAAGATATAGAAGATACGACCTGAAGTGGGTCACTAAATAGCCCTAGAGCATACTTCCTTCAGTTGAAGGACTAACCTATGGAGTCCCTTTCATCCCTAAAATTATATGAAACTTGTGAATCTACCATGTTTGCAGGCCTGCTTGCCCTGCTGCCCAGAAAGATTATGTATCTGGAAGCTATCATACTGCACTCAGAATCTTGTCATTTGTCACCAGCCCACAGAATTTTGTCACCTAAACTCCTCAGTGCCCTTTAACCCTAAAGGAAGGTATTTCCATAAGCCATTGTCTTTGAGGAAATTCTTGGATAATCCAAGAAGCTCATTGATTGCTATATGCAGATCTGGGAGTTTTGCTCCTGGGAAATACAGTGTGTGAAGAACATGGAAAGGAGTGAAGAAATCAACAGGAGAGAAAAGCAGATAAAATGAAAAGTGGTTGAGACTGTGAGTGGAGATGGTGATGAAAGGCCAGGAAGAGGCTTTCTTACTATGAGTGCTGGATGTTTGAAAATGACCATTGGATTCAAGGGTCTTCGTATTGTGATAGAAAACCCTTCCTCCAGCTTCAGTCTGCTTGGCACTTGAGTGCTTAGTGGGAGTGGGAACCACATTTCATGACTGGGTGAGTGTAGGGAGGAAAAGGAGGAAGCACACATGGAAGAAGCCTGGGGACCGGTGTGGCCCTGAGAACATAAGCCCTCCCAGAAATTCCTAGAATGTTGGGAGAAGACTCCAAATGAGCACAGATCACACAGAAGGAGTGGGATATTGTGCTGTCTTTTTGAGAGCAGAGATCCTGATAAGATATTTGGAATTCTAAACTGATTTCTCTACCATTTATTCAAACATTTTTACCAGTAGTTTTATTGGGTGGTTTCTTTAGAAATATCTTGTCAATCAAAAGTATTCCAGGTCCTTCTTGACTCCAACAAAGAATCAAACAGCACAAGCCAAAAATGGTGCCAAAAAGTTTATTTGAAAAGTGTGCAGTTGGGGCTGGGGATTTTGCTCAGTGGTTAGAGTGCTTGTCTAGCAAGTGCAGGGCCCTGAGTTCGATCCCCTGTACCAAAAAAAAAAAAAAAAAATTCTGTACTCTTAACAACTCTGTGATCTGTGTCAAGGGTAGAATCCAGACCAAAACTTTTTTTTCAAGTTTATTACATGCACTGGTCACACTGGTGAAGGTTTTTTTGCTGATTGTTATTTGCCTAGATTCTGTAGAGAAGAAGAAATTTCTCGAACTCTTTCTAATCTGTCTGCAGACTTCTACACTTCTCTAGTCTCAGGAAGGTAGGTAATATCCTGTTTGAGTCTTCCTACTCACACTTTGTGTGAATGTACTTTTTCTGAATTTTCTGCTTAGGAATCAATAGCTTGTTCTCTGCTCAGCTTTCTCCGTGTGAGCCATCACCTCTTAAAACTTCTCTATTCTTATGCCAGTCATGGTGGTGTACACCTATAATCCCATCACTTGGGAGGCTGAGGCAGAAGGATCACTATAAAGTCAAGGCCAGCCTGGGCTGCATAGTGAGTTCAAGGCCAACCTGAACTACATAGTGAGACCCTATTTTAACAAAACAAAACAAAACAAAAAACTTCTCTGTTCTTAGTTTCCAGATCAAAGACCTATAGATCTTGTTCCAGCTGGGATATCCCATCAGGCTTAGAAACTGGAAATCCTGGTAACTGGCTGTCAGGAATACAGCTGCCTGGTCTCCTGGGCTTCCCTTGTGGGGAAGAGCAGGCACCCAGGGAACAGGTAGACTTCCAGGGAGTCCCTGCTTCATGTTGGTGTCCTACATGAACTGAGGATCAGGAGAAAGACACTCAGACTGGGTCTCCAGAGACTGAAAGTGGACTCTTGATGATCCTGTGGCCTGTTGGGCTGACAGTTCTCCCATCCCTGTTCCAAGTGGAGGGTTGGGCCTAGTGACCATCCTGTCACTGACATACTCTTTTTTTTTTTTCTATTTATTTTCTTTTTTAAGTGACATACTCCTTAGTGGAGCCATGCCAGCCCTTCCATGCCAGGTCTAGACTGCCCAAAGGCAGGCCTAGCTACAAAATTTTTAAATATGCAGGGGCAAAAATTATGTTTTAATTCATTGCCATTGTTTTTTGGGAGGTGCTGGAGAATTGCTATTATTTTTAAAGTCTAGCATTAATACATTTTAGCTTCACATGATATATCCATGGCCTATAGCTCAAGAGCGAATGCATTTTTGTTTTGTTTTGTTTTGTTTGAGGCAGGCCTTGCTCAGAGTCCAAGGTGATCCTGAAGTTCCTGTGTAGCCCAGGCTACCTTTGAACTCACAATTATCCTGCCTCAGGTTCCTTAGTGCTGGGATTACAGGTATATACCACCATGCCTGGTAATGTATGTCTTTCTTTTCTCGGGGGGGAAGTGTTGGGGATTGAACTCAAGGCCTTAGGCTTGCTAGGCAAGTGCTCTACCATTTGAGCTAAATCCCCAACCCCCTGGTAATGTATTTCTGATGGCTGTGAGTTGGGCTTGTCTGTCAGCTATTGGCTCTCAAAATCCAGTCATGAGAGTTTGGAATTGAACATTAATTTTAATTAATTTTTGCCTGATTAGCCTGCCAGCTTCTAGTTATTCCACTTCACTCATAACCCATGTGGTTTTCTGCCCTCTTTGTACACTTCTAATGGAGGGAAATGTTGCTGAGAATTGTTTCAATGTTAAGAAGACTGTTGGGACTTAGCTTTTAGTTGTTCAACATGGTTAGTGGTTCAGAATGATACCAATTAAAGAGTCAAATGGTTGCATATTGTATTTTGGGTCTCTCTAGAGTTTAATATCTACAAAACAAACACAAGCACCACTATTGCTTCATACTAAGTCTGAGTCAGATATTATATTCATACGTTAAAATTAAACGAAGGCTTGATATAAACTGCATCTAAGTTTACCATGCTTCTTGGACAAGATTCTAGAATGGATTATTAAAAGGTTGTTTCTACAATACTATGAGATATAAGTATTTGTAAAAGACAAGGAATTGTTTATGATTAACTTTTGATAGATGATGTTTTCTCACAGTGGCTTTATGGACAAGATAAATGGAGCAGAATGTGAATAAATTAGTTTATTCATAAATATGTCAATAGCCAGGTGTGGTGGTACACACCTGTAATCCCAGTACTCTGGAGGCTGAGGCTGGAGGGTTGCTGCAAGTTCAAGGCCAGCCTGGAACATATAGTGAGCATGAGACCAGCCTGAACTACACAGCAAGACCCTGTCTCAAAAAAAAAAAAAAAACAAACTGGGAGTTGGGGATCTAGCTCAGTGGTAGAGTACTTGCGTAGCAAGTGCAAGACCCTGAATTCAATCCTCAGCAGCCCCCTGATTCAATAATTGTAGCCAAATTTCATGTGGACTCTTGTGTCACTGATAATTTAAAGAAGGCTTATAGTGGGCCTAAGACCTTCACTCTATTCAGTATATATCTCCTAACAAACAGGATGAAAGTGTAGAAAGCACACCTGGTAATTCTGAAGATAACTAGCTTCCATCAAGGATTGAAAGATCGCCAGTCCTTCCTATACTGAAATCAAATTTGTCTTAGAATAAGAATAGGTGTATAATAAGGATCAAAGCCTACGTGCATTAACTAAAAATATGGGAAACCTGCCTTTAGGACTATCTTATGTAAAAACCAAAGGATTTAAGTTCAAATACTCAGCAGTCCGATTTAACAAATGTCAATTTTTGAGGGAGAGGGTGCTGGGGATCGAATTCAGGGCAAGTACTCTACCACTTGAGCTAAATCCCCAACCCACAAATGTCAAATTTAACAAACATTAAAATAAGCTGAGACAGAGGCTAGGGATTTAGCTCAGTGGTTAGAGTGCTTGCCTCGCAAGCACAAGGACCCAAGTTCGATCCCCAGCACCAAAAAAAAAAAAAAAATAAATAAATAAATAAATAAAATAAAATAAAGTAAGCTGAGACGGCATTACAAAGGAATATTGTACCCATAACAAGTGTGGCAAGCTTTCTGTCTATGTCCTCAGCAAGGCAGACACCACCTACCAAAATACTCTTTTTTGGAATTCACACTTGAAAGAGGGTTTTTGGCAAATAGGACAATTTTTTAAAAAGGGAAAATAGGGTTGTGATCGTACTTCAGTTAGTAACGATTCACTGAACATGATAATGCAATTGGAAAACATGGCCCCGTCCTTGACCTTGTGCTCCAGTAGGGGGAGACAGACTGTTTAATTAAGTTCTGCACAATGGGCTTATGAAGCAGAATATAATTTAGACCAGGTTGTTGGAAACCAGTGAAGGTGTTCTTGGGAAAATGACACCTAAAGGGATTCTTCAATAACATCTAAATAAAGTATAGGAATTGTTCATGAAAGACTGGGAAGGGAATCTCCCACAAAGAACCACTGAAAGAATTAGGACAAGCTATATAATATACTATAGTTTTGAATATTTGAATACTTAAATATGTAATGAGAAGAATTAAACAATTTTTATGGCTCCTAAAACAAATGGACATGAACTTAATTTTGTATATGAAAATTCATTTATTTAGTGAAACCCCACATTAAACATCCCAACATAATACGAATTCAAATATGAATAGTGATTAACTCGACTCATAATAGGCTCATATGATTGTTTCATTAACTCACAATATACTACCTTTTTACAGGATTGTTTTGGATCCCACCCTTACATTAAATCTTGCCATAATGCTCTTATCAATTAGAGCTGTCCAAATGAGAAGTTGCATAGTAAGATGGGAAACTATCAGAGTACTGGATGTTTTGTTTTGATTTCACTGTGTAACTCAAGCTGGCCTGAAAGTTGCTTTATAGCTCAGGCTGGACTAAAACTCAGGATCCTTCTGCCTCAGCCTCCTGAGTGTTGGGATTACAGGCATGAATCTGAGTATTGGAGTTTTTGTTTTGTTTTGTTTTTGTTTTTTGTTTTTTTTTTTTGAGACAGAGTCTCGCTGTGTAGTTCAGGCTGGCCTTGAACTGTATGTTTGCATCTGTTAATGGTTTACAATAAGTCCCTGACCTACAAACAAGCTCCCTCTGGGAGAACATTCATATGTCAGATTCGTTTGTAATCTGATAAAGTGAGTCTTATACAGAACACCTACATAAATTGAGGATTTCCTGTGTCTCTAAAATATCCCCCCAGATCTCATACACTCCCAGGTGGGCTTTTGAGAATGACTGGATCATGGACACGATGACTGGATTAGTACACTGACTGGATCAGTGTGGCTGAATGAATTTACTTAAATCAGAAGATCGACCCTTGGGGCTGGGGATTTAGCTCAGTGGTAGAATGCTCACCTAGCAAGCACAAGGCTCGCAGTTCGATTCCCAGCACCCCCTACCCCCTAAAATAAAATACCAACCCTGAGTATGAGCGGCACAACCAGTAGGTTCGTAGCCTGAATAGAGTCAAAGGGAAAGGGGGGCTCACTGGTCACTGCCTTCTGCCTTTCATACCATGAACTGTTTCTATTTCTCCTGTGTGATGCCCCTCTGCTTTGCTGCCTGCTTTGGAGCCTGCTGACTGTGGACTGAAACCTCTACAAACTGTGAGCTAAAGTAAACTGATGAGAAGGGCCGTGAAACACTGCTATTTGAAAATATTTGGGACCTGAGATAAGATTTAACCCATGTCTTGCTTGCTGTCTGGTTCTGTAAACTTGCTTGCTTCTGTAGCTTTGTCTGCTTCTGTAACCTTGCTTGCCTGCTCCTTATTCTGAAAACAAGGTCATACAACTCCTGAGAAAAGAAAACACTGGCAAGAAATAGAAATTTAACCCCCTACATAAACGCTGGAATTTCTTTGTTTGGGGCCCAGGTTTTCAGAGTGTAGACTTCCCTGGGTCCGTCGACGTAAATAAACCTGAATTCTTCAACTCTCTAAGTGATGCTTGGTTTTTTTTTTTTTTTTTTTTTTTTTTTTTTTTTTTTTTTTTTTTTTTTTTGTGGTGCCGGGGATCGAACTCAGGGCCTTGTGCTTGCAAGGCAAGCACTCTAATCACTGAGCTAAATCCCCAGCCCCACGCTTGGTTTTCTTGATGAGCTGAAAATACTTTGCCACAACAAAACCTTTCCTCTTTTAACCTGTAGGTGTTGGGCATTTTGTCCCAGCTACAAGAAAAGTAACTAAGACAACGTCTCTAATGCTGGAATACCGCAAAATTAAAGACAGGTAGCTTTGCTGGGCAAGAGTATTTAATAGGTGTTAAGTTTTTGGTTCGGCGCTCAGACAAATCACCGGGGCTGATAACAGCTGGCCAGGTGGAGAGGTTTATTATCAGCGGGGAGTCAGACAGACCATCCTTGTAGGTTGAGAGATGGCCCCCTTATGGCTGGATCTGGGGCCTTATATACCATGCTTTCCCATGCGCAAGTTTTCACGCATGCAGGAACTCGGGGAAGGGGAAGGGAAATTGTGCTTAGGTCTGTTGATTATTCTGTAGGTTGGTAAGTGAATTAACAGGAAACTGGCCTTGGGTGAGGTGGACTTGTGACCCTGGTCTCAGGTGATGTGGTCTTGTGACCCGTTGGGGGGGGCGGGTATGGCGACAAGTAATGGGGAAGAAGGGGTGGGGGAAGGGTGTCACTAGGGAAGAGTGGGAAACAGGCCAGCCTAACAACAGGTATTTTTTTGTTTGTTTGTTTTGTTTTGTTTTTTTGAGACAAGGTCTCACTATGTAGTTCAGGCTGGTTTCGAACTATGTAACCCAGGCGGGCCTCGAACTCATGGCAATTCTCCCGCCTCAGCCTCCCCAGTGCTAGGATTACAGGCATGCGCCACCACGCCCGCCTTATAGGTGGTGTTATTTGCTCCTTTTACATCACATCAGGAACTACATGTCAACTTGTCCACCTTTGTGATAAGATTGATCAGTAGGTTCAAGGTGTTTTGTGCTTGACCCATTCGTATAAAATTGGCCACCAGCAAAAAAGAAAAAAGGATTGCTGGGGATTTA